>PVJC01003974.1:10263-66769 GCA_004026665.1 Murina feae | reverse complement strand
ATTGGTTACACTAATGTGCATGCATACAAGTCCTTTGGTGGCTCTCTAACCCACCCTCCACCTCCCCTGCCATTTGTCTCTGGATCTATTTTTGTTCATCCAATTATGTTGGTCATCATATCCCACATATAAGTGAGATCATGTGATAGTTGTTTTTCTCTGACTGGCTTATTTCACTTAGCATAATGCTCTCCAGTTCCATCCATGCTGTTGCAAATGATAGAAGTTCATTTTTTACAACAGCATAGTATTCCATTGTGTAGATGTAGCACAGTTTTCTAATCCACTCATCTGCTGATGGGCACTTAGGCTGTTTCCAAATCTTAGCTATGGTAAATTGTGCTGCTATGAACATAGGGATGCATATGTCCTTTCTGATTGGTGTTTCTGGTTTCTTGGGATATATTCCTAGAAGTGGGATTACTTAGGTCAAATGGGAGTTCCATTTTTGAAAAATATATTTTATTGATTTTTTTACAGAGAGGAAGGGAGAGGGATAGAGAGTTAGAAACATCGATGAGAGAGAAACATTGATCAGCTGCCTCCTGCACACCTCCTACTGGGGACGGCCTGCAAACAAGGTACATGCCCCCGACCGGAATCAAACCTGGGATCCCTCAGTCCACAGGCCGACACTCTATCCACTGAACCAAACCGGTCAGGACAGGGGATTCCATTTTTAACCTTTTGAGGAAACGCCATACTGTCTTCCACAGTGGCTGTACCAGTCTGCAGTTTATGCAGGCCTTTTTATACTGACAGTTCTCAATGAACACATTATCTCTTATGTTTCTAGGACTTCATCAAATCTTTATATCAGGCAATGTGAGAGCAGAAAATGGGTTTTAGAGAAAAGTATTAAACATATTTTGAGATGCAAGGAATTATTTTCCCCACTTGATTATTAACCCCAAATGCTTTATTTTGAACGGTGACTTTTATACATAGACTCTGATCAAAGATTAACTTTTTTGAAATTAGGTTGAATACTAATTTGATGCCAAATGTATTTGGACATAAGCTGACATCATTTTAAGAGTTATATGGCCCTGGCTGGTTTGGCTCAGTGGATAGAGCGTCGGCCTGTGGACTGAAAGGTCCCAGGTTCGATTCCAGTCAAGGGCATGTACCTTGGTTGCGGACACATCCCCAGTAGGGGGTGTGCAGGAGGCGGCTGCTTGATGCTTCTTTCTCATCGATGTTTCTAGCTCTCTATCCCTCTTCCTTCCTCTCTGTAAAAAATCAATAAAATATAATTTTAAAAAGTTTTTTAAAAAGTTATATGATTCCCCCCCCAACCCAGCTACTTTTGAAGTGGTGGTTTTTTTGTTTGTTTGTTTGTTTTTGGCTCAAAGAGGGAGAAGCAGGAAAGGCTTGGGATCAGAAAGCTTGCCATTGGATGCTGTCTTGATCATGGTTTATGTGCTTCAACAAGTTGCTTATCGGCTCTGCACTTGGTGTCCCCATCTATCAAATGGGGACATTAATAGAGTCATTATGAAGATGAAATGTGGTACGTGAAAGCACACTTAGAAAATGTTTGGAAATTATGAAAGTACAGGCATACCCCGTTTCATTGCTCTCTGCTTTATTGTGCTTCACAGGTGTTTTTTTTTTTGTTTGTTTGTTTTTTAACAAATTGAAGATCAGACCCTCCACTATCAGAAAGATTATGACTCATTTTATTGAGGTACTTGCTTTTTAAAGAAAGCAGTTTATAGAATAATCCAATAAAAATGGGCAAAGGACTTAGACACTTAGAAAGAGGACATTCAGAAGGCCAAGAGACATATGAAAACATGCTCAAAGTCACTAATCATCCGAGAGATGCAAATCAAGACAACAATGAGGTACCATCTCACACCGGTCAGAATGGCTATCATCAACAAATCAGCAAATGACAAGTGCTGGCGAGGATGTGGAGAAAAAGGAATCCTCGTGCACTGCTGGTGGGAATGCAGACTGGTGCAGCCACTGTGGAGGACAGTATGGAGTTTCCTCAAAAATTAAAAATGGAACTCCAATTTAACCTAGTAATACCACTTCTAGGACTATATCCCAAGAAATCAGAAACACTAATCAGAAAGGATATACGCACCTCTATGTTCATAGCAGCACAGTTTACCATAGCTAAGATTTGGAAATAACCTAAGTGCCCATCAGCAGATGAGTGGATTAGAAAACTGTGCTACATCTACACAATGGAATACTATGCTGCTGTAAAAATGAAGGAATTCTTACCATTTGCAACAGCATGGATGGACCTGGAGAGCATTATGTTAAGCAAAATAAGCCGGTCAGAGAAAGATAAGTATCACATGATCTCACTCATATGTGGGATATAATGAATAACATAAACTGATGAACATAAATAGATCCAGAGACAGAGAAGCATCGAACTGACGATCAAACTTCAGAGGGAAGGTGGGGGGGGGAGTTAAGAGATCAACCAAAGGACTTGTATGAATGCATATGAGCATAACCAATGGACACAGACACTAGGGGGATGAGAACATGTGCGGGGAGTGAGGAGTGTATGTGGGTGGCTGGAGAGAGGTCAATGGGGGAAAAAGGAGACATGTGTAATACTATATGTAATACTTTAAACAATAAAGAATTAAAAAATAAGTATAGCCTAAAAAAATAAAAATTGAAAGGCAGTTTATGATATACTATCTCATTTAAAAGCATGCACATTTTATATATGTCAGGATGTGTTTTTTATTTTCTTTTTCTAATTTTTAAAATGAATACACATGTATTATATGTATCAGAAAAAAGTAAGACACAAAGAACTTGTCAATCAGCTTATAAAGGGAATGGCGACAATTAAATACTTGAGACACAATTTAAAGGCATGAATCTTACATCACCTCTGTATCTCTTATTTAGAAGCACAAGCCTGGTGATTACTACAAGTACATTTCTTTAAAGTCAGCCTATTTATCTATAAAAAGGAGATACAGTAATGCATGCCTTATAGGGCTATTGTGGAAATCAGTAAGGTAATAACTGAACTGCCACAGGCTCTATCCTCACATGCAAGGCCCCAGCCCTCTAGTTGCCATTCATATTTAGGAAAGGGACCAAGGAGTGTGCTTACCAGCAATACAGTTGAGTATTAGGTGGGTGACAGCTTTGTATGCCTATGCCGCTGGAGTATGCCATGACTGATTGGCACCCCTTCCCTGCATAATGCCATGATTGCCACGTACTCCTTCCCTTTCTGCTCAGTTTTCCTTCCTCCACTGGTCCCAATCAGTTTAATGGCTTCCAGAGAGCAAGATAGTTCACGGGATGTGCTGGAGTGCTAAAGGTGAAGAAGACTCATTAATTTTTTTGGAACCTTCAGTGGTCTGATTCCCCAGTTTTGCCTTTCAGAAATGTGGAGAATGCTCCTTTCCTGCTTTAGAGTAATAATTACTCCAGGTGCATACTTCTCCAGTGCTGCTTAGGAACCCAAACAGCCCTTCATGCTTTTTCTCAGACTTTTTTCCTCACCCCTGTTCCCTAGATAAATCTGAATGACACTAATGATAGTGTGCTCAGAATTGGACTATTCCTTTTATCTTTGAACTAGAGGCCCGGTGCATGAATTTGTGCATGAGTGGGGTCTGCCCAGCCCTCTCTGATCAGGGCTGATTGGGGCTAGGACATCTGGGGGGAGGGACCACAGGTGGGGCCGGCCAGCTGGCTCCACCCCCTGGCCAAACTCCCAGTTGAGGGGACAATTTGCATATTAGTCTTTTATTATATAGGATGACTATGGCCCAGTTTTCTTGACTCCTCATTTTCTGTGCATACACTGCTACAGGTTTCACTCTGAGCATACCCAGGTGTTGTGAGGGTGGCTTTATGTCCCCAAGACTGTTCTGGTCCACACCACTCTCACCCCAGGAGTTTGCTGTTGTCTCTACCTACGCCAGCCTCCATGGATCCAGAGTAGTTTCCTTCCTCCTTTGCTTTGATTTTGCTGTGCCAAGTAAACCTGTAATCACAGATTATTGGGATACTGCCTGGGACTGGGGATCTGGCAGATGGACCATTGTTTTACAACGTATTTCACCACCCAGGCATCACAACTCCCAAATTAGATTGTGCCCTTCTATCAATAAATACATTATCTCATTTGTCTTCATACTCTCAGTACCTAGCATAGGGTCTGATAAGTTGTAGGTCATGGCAGTTAATTATAGCTGAGTCAAGAGTCCTGAAATCTGAGCCCAGGTTTGCCTCTGATCCTTGGTCTAGAACCATATCTGAGATATCTTGGAGGTATGTGTTTATTATATTTCTGGCCCATTTTTTTTCTAAGAGAAAGAAAGAAAAAAAATTAACCAGTGCCTTATCTTAAAGGGCTAAATGTATCTGGGGTTAAGTTTCTTCCATTTATACAAAAACTTTTTTTTGGTCTTGTCTTTTCAGTTTGGTTTGATATTTTATCCTAATCTGCCCTGATACTTGATTGCAAGGAAAAGATGAGCTTGCTTCATTCTTCTCTCTTTCCATGATGGGAATGATCTCATGCTTCAGTAAAAAGTAGTGAATACTTGTTTAATGTCTTTTCCTTGCTTTATGAATATCCAGATTCAGCTGTCTTACAGAAAGCTTAACAGCATCAACAGAATCTATTATCAAATCAAACAGATAATGGTTTAATCACAGGTAATAAGTTAAAAAAATAATGTTTTTTGAACCCTACCAGTCCTACAGTTCAGTCATGGCTACTTTACTTAGAACCTTCTTCTAAACCTTTCAGGGTCTCAGTTTTTGCACTTGTAAAATTGCACTTCATTGGAATTGTTTGCAGGACTAAATGAAATCCATAAGTCAGCTACTCTTCATTTTGAACTTCGAGCACAGACATCCCATAAACACTATAAATTATGGTCTCCAGTTGGAAGGCAAAATATGGCCTTCTAATTTTTCCTTGGTCCAAAGTATGTTTTGGGAACATTTTTGAAAATGTTAAAACTGGCTTCTTTTTAGTAGTGAGCATTAAATTTACTCTCTACAAAGTGAAGAAGCAGAAAAGTCAGGTGGTAATGACAAAAAGCACGTATTGGGCCTTTGAATACAATCAAACCATAAATCCAAGGGCTCATTTGAGAAAATGCATTGTATTTGAGTCTAAGTCTTCCCTCCTTAACCAATGGCAAGTTTCCTTGGTCTTCCTTCAGGAAAAAAAAAATAATTTTTTTTTTCACCTGCGAAAAACAGAACATTTTTGGTTAAAAGTCTGCCTGAATAGATCTCATAGTATAACATAACATCCTTGAAGTGACACTTTCAGTGAAAAGAACACACCTGCCCTGGCTGGTCTGGCTCAGTGGATAGAGCGTTGGCCTGCGGAGTGAAGGGTCCCCAGTTGGATTCCAGTCAAGGGCACATGCCCAGGTTGTGAGCTCGATCCCCAGTGGACAGCGTGCAGTAGGCAGCTGATCAATGATTATCTCCCATCGTCATTGATGCCTCTCTCTCTCTCTCTCTCTCTCTCTCTCTCTCTCTCTCTCTCTCCCTCCCTCCCTCCCTCCCTCCCTCCCTCCCTCTCTCTTCCTCTCTGAAATAAATTAAAAAAAGAAAAGAACATACCTCAGAACATACACTTTAAAACAATATCTTACTTTTAGAGAGCAAAACTTAAATTTAAAGTATAGTTCATTTTAAAGTAGTTATGAAAAGGCTCCTAAATCTATCGTTATAAATCTCAGAGAGTCCATATGAATGGAAGGGAATATAGCAAAGCACCCACCCCCCTTTTAAACAAATAAGGTACTATGCCCAGCACAATTCCTGGACTCTAACAAATGCTCAACAAATACACATTTCAGGCCCATGTAATGGCAGCATTTATTCATGCTAAGATTTTTGTGTTCATATTCCCCCCCCCTCTCTCCAGGACAGCCCCAAGCTTTGTTCAGCAGTGTTTCCACCACACTTAACACATGGTAGACACAGTATTTTAATTGGGACGGATGGAAAAATGAACCAATCACAAGAGGTTTGAAGTTTCCCTGCTTTTCATTATTGTCTGATGTCCTCACATCCTCTGAACTATCTTGCTATCTGGAAACCATTAAAAACTGGGGAAGAAGGAAAAGGTTCAAGGAGCCAGAGTTAGCTGTGTTCTTACCCCACTACTTTAGAAAAGGCCTTGTAAACTCAGTTCTCTTCTTCCTCTACCACCTACCCAAGGAGGGTGTAAGACAGGGGTGGGGGTTCCAACTACCAAGGAGAGAGACTGGTGATTTCTGTGATGCTATGGGGGACCATAAATGAACAGGCTCAGAATAGAAAACCAGAAATCCTTCAGATTCTCTGAAATGTTTTTTTTCTCCTTTCAAGTTATTGTCAATCAAACAAATGCATCCCAAGGTCATTATAAAATGATTTGGGGATTGTTCATGCCACCGTTCCCTGATTACTGCAGTCAATCAAGAATCCATTTTGTGTTATTTCAACACGATGCTACTCAGTTTACTCAGCTGCATACCTAACAGGGTCTTTGATTAAACATGTGGTCTGGGATTGAGAGTATTGTCTCATTCTCTGAAGACACACATCTCCCCTCTGCAAATGATCCTCTAAGCGCCCCCACAGAAAGCACTTCTTTGAAAGGAAATGTAATCCAGGCTGATAGGAAAGGGCACATTTCCATCTAATTGCTTGTATTGTCTGTTTCCCAGTTACGTTTTTCTTCGTACAGGACAGTTCTAGAAGGTGAATGCAGTGCTCTTCCACATACATTTGAAAGGTTTTCTTATTTTTGGTTCCAGTGACAATTCATTTGTTATTTTTATGGTAAGCTAGGGAATGTGGTGTTGATTGGAGCAGTTGCCCTCTATGCTTGCAGTTGGCAGCACAGATTCGCCAGGGATCACCTCCTCTGCTTACTCTCAAGCCCACAGTTGGAGAAAACTGTTTTATTGGTACAGCTATTCAGCTGCAATTAAGAGGGCACCTGAGAATTTGCAAACTCTCTGGTCCATTAGTTGGTGCAGCATTAGTTACCATGAATAAAGGTTGCTTGTATCCTTTTATTTTTTTTTTAAATCATCACCCCAAGGATATGTTTTGTGATTTTCAGAGAGAGGGAAGGGAAACATCGATGGGAGAGAAAAAATTGCTTCCTGTGCATGCCCCGACTGGGGATTGAACCCACAGCCTAGGTAGGTGCCCTGATTGGGAATTGATCCTGCAACATTTTTGATGTATGGGATGATGCTCTAACCAACCGAGCCACCCAGCCAGGGCTGTATCCTTTGAATGACTTAAATTCAATGTATTCTCCAACAGACTTGGCTGGATCCTTTCCAAGTTCTATGTACTTCTAGAATCCCAAAGACCATACTTCAGAGAATGCCCTGGGTTTTATTTTGGTGGCTAACAACACCTACCATGTTCAAAAGTTTGCATTTCCTATATTTCTTTTAGGATCATCTATGTTCCATTTCTTTCTATGGACTTTTGACACCCATTTACAGCATTATGTATTAGGAAGCATTACTATAACGGGGATAGAATGAAAGCCCTTGATTAGCAGGGCATGTACCTGTATCAGATACCTATTACCATAGTAATACTGCAGAACAAATGTCCTTGATGGCATAAAACGTTATACATTTATTTAGCTGATCCAGGCAAGGCTCACTTCTGTGTCCATGGTCAGATGCCAGTTGACCAAGGCAACTTTCTTGATAGTGACTGGGCTGGCTGTGATCTCTCTCAATGTGCCAGCTGCCAGCCTATCTAAGATGGCCTTGGCTGGAAAGGCAGGAGCACATCAGTTCTCCTCCATATGTCTTTCATTCACCAGCAGGTAAGCCCAAGAATGTTCCAATAGCAGTGGTCAAGGACAGGAACAAGCAAGCCTACTCACACAAGGACTTGTCAAGTCTCTGCATGCCTCATATTTGCTAATCGCCTATTGGTTCAAGCAAGTCAAATAAGCTGGGGTGGGTGGGCACTGCAAAATTATAGAGCAAAGGGCATGGAAATAGGGTGGAGTGAAGAACTGGAGCCAGTTCCTGCAATTGGTCTACTACTAAGTCTTCCTGCAAGCTTTCCCCCTTCCATTCCCCTCGCAGATTTGAATAACTTGCCCCCTTTTTTTTTGTTTATGGGCTCATTTTCCTCGTTTCCCTCATGCAATTCCCTGTTTTCCTTTTTCCACCTTCCTTTCTCTCAGACATCACCTCCTTTTCTTGTTTTCCTTTCCCCTCTCCCCTCTCCTTCCTTCCTGTAGAAAATCTAAAAACAAACCTGAAGTTGTCGTGCACATATATAATTGTCTGAAAAGAGTACTTTTCCTTTTGGTCCCTGGAGCTCTCATTACTGATTAACACCTTAGAAAAGGAAATGCTGACACCTCTATTTCTCCAGAAACTTAGCAGCGTGGGTGGTTCTGGTGTGGGCAGGAAGAATCAGACTGAAGTTGTCCTGAAAGTGGCAGGGGAGGTGGGGGGGGGGGGGCGCGAAGGGACCTCGGTGAACCAAACACAGAATTAAAACCTAAATAGTTTTCGCAACATTTTCGTTGAAATTTTCACCCAAATTTACCAACTGGAAATGTGGGGGCCTTTCTTTTTAATTAAGGGTTTAGAATAGACAAGGATGCAGGTGTTATTTTGGTTGGTAGTACAGTGGTGATAATCATTGTTGCCATAGCTACTCGATAAGTGTTCAACAGAATATCACTTCGTGTTGTAACTTCAAATCAAGGCTGTAAAAGTTCTATGCTCCCCATATAGATTTAATTTAAAGGAAAAAGTTTGCTATATTCAGACTTGAGTCTGTTTCCTAATCTCTTTCTAAAAATATGGTTGAATGTGCAAAACAGGTCAATTCAGGGGTAAGTAAATTTCCTTAATAGGTTTAAACTCAGTTCGGCCAGCTAGCTCCTTCCACAGACTTGGCTTCATTACACTAATTGCATAGCAACTTAGCAAAGTGAGATATATTAAGGTGATTTATTATGGTAAACATTTAGAAGTTTCAGGCTTTTGACTGATTTCAAGGAAAAGAGCCCCACGTTTATATAAAGCTCATACAATGTGCCAACCCCTGGTTCAGAAAAAAAACCTGTAAAAGTTTCACATCCAATAACTTGTACTTTAAGAAGGCTTGGTGGCTCCATGGAGCAGGCCAGTGCCTTTCCCCACCCCATTCCTTCATGAGTGTTTTCCTTGCCTCTTTCTCCTAAGCTCCAAAGGCACTTTCTTTTTTGGCTTCTGTAACTTGTTTCCTGAGCCCATTTCTTCTACAGCTCACTTCTTCTACCTCTGTGACTTTCTAAATATAATGAACAACATAAACTGGTGAACAAGAACAGATCCAGAGACAGAGAAGCATCGATCAGACTGTCCAACCTCAGAGGGAAGGCAAGGGGGTGGGGGGGGGTAAGGGGGAGAGATCAACCAAAGGACTCGTATGCATGCATATAAGCCTAACCAATGGGCACAGACCCCAGGGGGGTGAGGGCATGAGTGAGGAGGGGGTGAGGGGATAACAGGGGGATAAGGACACATATATAATACCTTAATCAATAAAGAAAATAAAAAAAATTCTTTTATTAAAAAAAGTGAAGGGCCTGGCTGGTGTGGCTCAGTGGTTGAGCGTTGACCTATAAACCAGGAGGTCACAGATGGATTCCTGATCAGGGTACATGTCCGGGTTGCCAGCTCTATCCCCGATGTGGGGTGTGCAGGAGGCAGCCGATCAATGATTCTCTCTCATCATTGATGTTTCTGCCTCTCTCTCTGAAATCAATATATATGACAAAAGAAGGCTCAAAAGCATTTTCTCAAATTCTGCCTCCATTAATCTACCCTGGGACAGCATAGGCTCGGTTCTATATAGTTAATTGAACGTGAAGTGGCAAGTCCACTTCTCAAAATGTATAATGTTTGAAACAGTGGGGAGTATGATATGATTCCCCAGCCCTCTGATCCAAGCCTACTTTTCTGCAAATTAGACTTAGATTTTTTTCCTGCCGACCTGTCTGTTTCAATAGATCACTTCCCTGTCAATTAGACTCTTTGAGCCTGAATTTTCTCATGTGAAAGGGAGGCTGTAATGCTCACCTCCCAGTTTTGCGGTGAAGTTTGAAGGCTAGTATGGATAAAGGCAATCTATAAGTCTTTAAGTGCCTTGCATATAAGATCTTACCTTAAATACAAATGTTCTGATAAGCATTGGGAAAACACAGGTTTCCCCCAGTGAATTTTGGTCAATGGTCTGAATCCTTGATGTAGGCCCAATTATTGAACAGCAATTAAAAATAGACAGTGAGATCTGATTTGCTTTTCATCTTCATGGCATGGATTTTAAGGCCTTCACAGGTAGATGTAGTATCTAATAGGTTTTCATTTTCACGTTTTCTAAGTCAGCTCAAAACTCTAGGAGCAGAAAGAATTGAAGTTACTTGATCAGGAATCTGAGCATACAGCACCTGAGGAGTTTTCTATTTTAATTTAAATATTTTTATTGAGGTATAATTGACACACAATATTAGTTTCAGGTACACAATATAATGATTTGATATTTGTATACAGAGCAAAATGATAACCACAAAAAGTACAGTTAACATTCATCATCATACATAGTCACAACATTTTTGTGTGATGAGAACTTTTAAGTTGTATTCTCCTAGAACTTTCAAATATACAATACAGTATTATTAATTGTGGTCACCATGCTATACATTGCATGCACAGGAGTTGTTTTTAAGTTTGAACCTTGAAGTTTGTATCTTTTGACTACTTTCATCCATTTACTCATTCCCCACACCCACCTCTGGCAACCATAAATCTGTTCTCTGTATCTATCATTTTTATTTCTTTTCGTTTGTTTTGTTTTTAGATTCCACATGTAAGTGAGGTAATAAAATATTTGTGTTTCTCTGATTTATTTCACTTAGCATAATACCCTCAAGGTCCATCCATGTTGTCACAAATGGCAAGATTTTCTTCTTTTTATGACTGCATAATATTCCTTTGTGTGTGTGTGTGTGTGTGTGTGTGTGTGTGTGTGTGTGTATACACACACGCGTGCATGAGCAAGTGTGTCTTGTTTCCATGTCTTGGCTAAAATAATGCTGTGATGCATGGGAGTGCATATATCTTCTCAAATTAGTGTTTTTTGTTTCCTTTGGATAAATACACAGAAGTAGAATTGCTGGATCATATGGTAGTTCTATTTTAACTTTTTGAGGACCCTTCATACTGTTTTCCATAGTGGCTGCACCAATTACATTCCCACCAACAGTGTATAAGGGTTCCCCCTTTTCCATATTCCTGCCAACACTTATCTCTTGTCTTTTGGATGACAGCTATTCTAACAGATGTGAGGTGACATCTCATTGTGGCTTTGATTTGTATTTCTCTGATGGTTAGTGATGTTGAGCATCTTTTCATGTACCTGTTGGCCATCTCTGTACCTTCTTTGGAAAAATGTCTATTCAATCCTCTGCCCATTTTTTAAATCAGATTGTTTCTTTTCTATTCAGTTGTATGAGATCTTTATATTTTTTATATTAACCCCTTATCAGATACATGATTTGCAAATATTTTCTTCCATTCAGTAGATTGTGTTTTCATTTTGTTGATTTGTTCCCTTGGCTGTGCAACAGCTTTTTAGTTTGATGTAGTCCTACTTGTTTATTCTTTTGTTGCCTTTGGTTTTGGTGTCACATCAAAAATAAATCGTCATCAAGACCCATGTCAAGGAGCTTATCCCTGTTTATTTTTTTTCTAGGAGATTTATGTTTTCAGTTCTTATGAGTTAATTTTTGTGTATGGTATAAGATATTGAAGATATCCGTTAAGTTTCATTCTTTTGCATGAGGCTGTCCAGTTTTCTAAACTTCATCTATATATTGAAGAGACTATCCTTTCTCCATTGTTTATTCTTGACATCTTTGTTGACAATTAGTTGATCATATACATATGTGTTTATTTCTGGGCTTTCAATTTTATTCCGCTTATCTGTGTGTCTGTTTTTTATGCCAATACCATACTGTTTTGATAACTATAGCTTTGTGATACAGTTTGAAATCCAGCTTTTTTTTCCTTTCTCAAGATTTGTTTGGTTACTTGGGTCTTTTGTAGTTCCATACAAATTTAAGAATTGATTATTCTCTTTCTGTGAAAAATAAATGCCTTTGGAATTTTTGGAGGGATTGCATTGTATCTGTGGATGAATTTGGGTAGTATGGACATTTTAATAATATTAATTATTCCTATCCATGAGTATAGACATTTATGTCTTCTTCAACTTCTTTCATCAATGTCTTACAGTTTTCATTGTACAGGTTGCACACCTCCTTGGTTACATTTATTCCTAGATATTTTATTCTTCTTGATATAATTGTAAATGGAATTATTTTCTTAATTACTCTTTCTGATAGTTTATTAGTGTATACAAGTGCAACATGTTTTTGTATATTGATTTTTTCTATCCTGCAACTCGACCGAATCCATTTATTAGTTATAATGGTTTTTTTTTTCTTTTTTGGTGGCATTTTTAGGGTTCTCATGTCATCTGAAAATAGTGACAGTTTCACTTCTTCCTTTCCAATTTGGATATCTCTGTGAGAGATTTTAAAATGAGAGACTGGACAATGTTTCTACCATCCTTTTGAAATTGCAACATCTTTTCTGTTTACTTAGTTTCTTACACTATGAAACGGGGCTGAATGACATCTATTTATTTACTTTTGTGAGAAAGGCTCACTCGTCCAAATTCAAATAACAGACTCAGAGACAGAAGTATGGAGAAAATGATACTTTTAATACATTCTCTAGAGCAGGTGTCTTTTGTTGCAGGCACGCCTGACTTGGGTAGCACAAGCAATAGTTATTCTATTGCGAGAGAGTCCCTCCTCCAGGTCCTCATCAGCTGAGTACTATGGATTTTACATTCTATCCTGTACGTCACCTAGGTCTTATTGACTCCCATTGGGCCATTAAAAAAAGTTGGGCTGAGTCCTTTCTAGCTGCCTCCACCTACCCCTGTCTAGCTGAGGCGGGGGCCTCAGGGGGGTTTCCACCATGATGCTGGCCCATGTGCATAGTTTTTTTGTTCCTACATCCTCTTCCCTCCTCCTACATTCTGTTTGCCCTGAGGAAATTCAGCAAATTCCCTCAAAACTGACCATGCTGGAGATGGATCGCAGAGGTCCGTTTCCTACACCTTGAAATTAAAGTGAGCTCAAAGTATTTTTGATTTGAGATGTTCTTAAATTTTGGGCATCTCTTGAGATGCCAAGGCATTGCCAAAACAGGAATTGAGGTCATTTGTCTTGAGACTGCAATATGTCACTGGTTAGTGACCAGCGGAGTTCCAAATGATTGTTTGTCTACTAATGAATGACTGGGATGTTTGTGCTGCCACTTTGTAGTCCCTGTTCACATGGAACAAACAGATCTGGTCCAACAGATGTATACAGATGGTTATACTACACCCTGGCAAAAAGGATTTCAGCTCCTAGGTGTCTGGTAGAAAAATTTTCTCATCATTTGACATGGCTTTATTAACAATTATCATTATCATTATTAGTGGTAGTATGTTAACTTAAAAAACAACTCATGCTGGCTCAGTATGGCTCAGTGATTGCCTGTAGACCCATGAACCAGGAGGTCACAGTTTGATTCCAGGTCAGGGCACATGCCTATGTTACAGGCTTGATCCCAGTAGAGGGTGTGCAGGAGGCAGTTGATTGATAATTTTCTCTCATCATTGATGATTCTCTCTATCCCTCTTCCTCTCTCTCTAAAATAAAAACGTATTGAAAATAAAAGAAAACAAAAACACAAAACAATTCTTTATGCAACTATAAGTCAGGTTCATCCAAGGGATACAGAAATGGATGGGCTTCTAATTTCTATTTTGATGTCAAGATGATCTGGCAAAACTTGAGAGATTTTAAAAGACGTGTGCACCCTGTATATCATGTTCAAGGGAGATAATACAGAACTAGGTTGTTCAATATGGTAGCCACTGGCAACATATGGCTACTTAAATTTAAAATCACTTACTTCCTCAGTCACACTAGCCATATTTTAAGTGCTCAGCAGCCACATGTGGCCAATGGCTATCATGTTGGATAACACACTATCAGAACATTTCTGCTATCACAGAAACTTCTATTGGATAGTGCCCCTACAGAGAAAGGTGGGAATATTTTTCCTCATTATACAAGATGGGAGTTATCCTAGAAAAAATATCAAGAGCCTTTAGTATTTTATGTCCTTAAAGAGAAACATAAAATACTCCATTTACTTGCTTCAAAGTTAAGAACATGAGTCACAAAGCTTTATTGAATAGCTACAACAAATTTTATAATCTGAAAATAGTTTCCTATTGTAATAATGTGTAAAGGGGGAGAAATCGGAGATAGTAAGAGAGGGACAGAAGTAAACTCAATAATCCAAAGACCCACATACATGTGCACACTGGGACAGATGGGGAAGAAGGCTCAATAAACACGTAGGCGCTGAAACAGAAAGGGAAAGAGGAGAAAGGTGGAGGCAGGGGGAGGGGAAAGAGAAAGGAATGAGAGGAGAAGACACAGATTTCACTTGCTCTAAGGTGAGTGTTCTCTGGGGGCTACTTATCAAAGCTCAGCGTTGCTGAGAGTTGGCACCTTTTATCTCTTGCCCTATGACTTACTTGTTGATGGATCCCTGCTCCCAGCATTTGAAATGCTCTCAAGTGGGCTCCTTGCACAGATGTTTCCAACCTGTACTTGTAGAGTCCTTGAGTGATGGTTCTCAGCCTGTAGGTCCCAGGGCGGCAGCAGCTGCAGCACAGACAACTTGTTAGAGATACAGATTCTCAGGCTCCACCCACTCAGTGAATCAGAAATTCTGGAGGTGGTTCCCAGCCCTCTTCTAAAAGGCCCTCTAAGGCAGTGGTTTTCAACCTTCTGGCCCTTTAAACACAGTTTCTTATGTTGTGACCCCAACCATAAAATTATTTTCGTTGCTACTGTTATGAATCGTAATGTAAATATCTGAAATGCAGGATAGTCTTAGGTGACCCCTGTGAAAAGGTCGTTCGACTGCCAAAGGGGTCGCGACCCACAGGTTGAGAACCGCTGCTCTACGGGATTCTCATTCACATTCATGCTTGTGACAACTACTGCTGCAGTTACAGATAAGAATTGGAGGTTCTATAAATTCCTTGATTTTTTTTTTTCTGGAGAGATGATTTCTAGCTTTCATCAAGTTCTCAAAAAAAAAATCTGTGATCCTACTACCCCCTAGAACACTGGTTCAGATATTTACATTATGATTCATAACAGTAGCAACATTACAGTTATGAAGTAGCAATGAAAGTAATTTTATGGTTGGGGGTCACAACATGAGGAACTGTTTTAAAGGGCCAGAAGGTTGAGAACCACTGCAAAAACCTTCCCTTATATTCTACACTATAATGAGCAGAACACTGTGCCAAAGTAAAATTTATTCTTTTGTGCTCTCTCTTTTAGCTGCAGTGAACAGCCCATTCATTACCAGAGAGAGCAGAGAACCAACTCAAGTTGAAGGTCTGACTTGTTTTCCTCCTCTTTAGGAATTCATCTGATTTGCAGTCTTTAAAAACTGATTTTAGAACCTAGTGATAAAGAGGTTTTAGAGTCAATGCATGCAGGCCTCTGACGTGGGGATGAGAATAGGGCCGCCTTCAAAGTAGGAAAGATCTTGCTTTGCCTCAGTGTCCTACCTCAAGGACACGCAGAAGCATTCCAAGGATCTAAATGAGAAATCCAGACTTCCCCACCTGGTGTATTGTATTACTTGCCTTGGGTAGGTGGGGATTCTCTAGGTATAATTGATTAAAATCTATTAAGCAAGGCCATTTATTAAGTACTACACCATGTGGAACCTTAATACATTGTAATTGATGATGACAGCAGAGGCAGCATCCTTTGCAGTTGGTGAGGTCTCAGGGTAGATGGGTGTTTTTTTTACTCCATGGTGGTTTGAAGCTTGGGAGTTTTTGTGTTTTTTTTTGTGCTTGTGGATATAATGCCTGATAGCGATTTCTCAGAGTTTTTAATTTAGAGAGCGATTGGGTACACTCCAGTGGTTCCAGCAGCTGTTGTAATGGTGACTTATCCAGTTCAACATTAATCCCAGCCCTGTGGGACTCTAGATCTTCAAAGGAGTACTTAATCAGCATGTATGGTGTTAGAATTGGCTGACTGTAAGGACTGATTTCTGCATATTACAGAGCATAGAGAGATATTACAAAGCAGAAGAAATTATATCATTTTCTATTTTTGCAATTCATATAATATGGAGGCTCGGTGCATGAAATTTGTACACTCAGGGGGAGGGGGTCCCTCAGCCTGGCCTGCACCCTCTCACAGTCTGGGAGCCCTTGGGAGATGTCTGACTGAATGCTTAGCAGGAGTGGGCCTAAGCCAGCAGTCAGACATCCTTAGCACTGCTGCGTAGGTGGCAGAGGCTCCCTTTACCAAGGCTCTGCTCACCAGCTGTGAGCCCAGCTTCTGGCTGAGTAGCACTCGCCCTATGGGAGCGCACTTACCACCAGGGGACAGCTTCTGCACTGAGCGGGATCAGGCTGAAACTGGCTCTCAGACATCCCCTGAGGGGTCTCAGATTGTGAGAGGGTGCAGGCCAGGCCAAGAGACCCCACCTGTGCATGACTGGGGTTGGGAAGGGACACCAGAGGTTGGCCAGCCAAGAATGGACCACAAGAGGGCTCCAGGGCGTGTCCAGCCCATCTTGCTCAGCCCCAATTGACCGGACCCCAGCAGCAAGATAACCTACCTGTTGGAACATCTGCCCTCTGGTGTTCAGTGCACATCATAGCAACTGGTTGACTGTCTACCCCCTGGTGGTCAGTGTACATCATAGCAAGTGGTGTACATCATTGAGCAGCCTTAGCATATTATTAGCATACTAGAGGTCCGGTGCATAAAATTTGTGCATGGGGGGGGGGGTCCCCAGGGATTGGGCCTAAACTGGCAGTCAGACATCCCTCTCATAATCCTGGACCGCTGGCTCCTAATCAATCACCTGCCTTCCGGCCTGGTTGCCTCTCATGCCCCCCCTGCACCAGCCTGGTCACTCCACACAGCCTGCTGTTCAGTTGTTTGGTCATCCCTCACTAACCCCCCTGCCAGTCTGGTCACCCCACGCAGCCTGCTGTTCAGTTGTTTGGTCGTCCCTCACTAACCTCCCTGCTGGTTTAGTTGTAGGCAGCCATCTTATGAGGGCTTGAGGGTTAATTTGCATATTACCTCTTCTTTACATAGGATTACACTTTGGTTGAATGGATGACTGGACGACTGGACACTGAGCATATTAGGCTTTTATTATATAGGATTGCAATAGCTAATATGATTGTAGAACCATTCTCATAGGTAACATTTATTGATCATTCAGTATGTCAACCATTGTGCTCAGCATTAGACATTTTCTTAGTATATACTAACACCAGCTGCCTAAATTGGATACACTGTTAATCTCAGTTTATTGCTGCTGCTGCTGAATTTAGAAAAGTTTGATAACTTTGCCAGTGTCACACAGTGTATTTGTCAGTATAAGCCAGAAGCTGGAACAAACAACCCAATATATCTGTGATTTTAAGTTTCTTGCTTCCACCTAGCCCCATGCAGGTTAGTGGAGATGGAGGGGAGAGGGAACCGGAGTTCTGCTGCATGCCGCTATTCAAGGTTCCTGATTCTTGCCTCCACCCTCCTCATGGTTTTTAGAGTCCGCTCTTCATAGGTGATGTATGGGGAAAGAACATGGAGAATTGCACTTGGAAGGTTTTAATGGGCCAGACCTGGAATGGCATACATCACCTCTATTCCAGAATGTAGCCACAGGGCTACGTGGAACTATGATGAATGCTGAGGAATGTAGTTCAGATGTGGAACTTAGGAATGAGAGCATAGTGAGGCTACTGCTGGGCACTAGCAGTTGTAAGCAGCAGAGCTAGGGCCCAGACTCAAAAGCCCTCTTCATCATGGAGGCAAAACTGACATTGTGCTCTGCCTCACTTATAAGTGCACCATGTCTCACAGTTTGGGGGAAGATCACTTTGCACCCTGCAATAAACCAAAAATAGTAAGATTCCCCAAGGAGTGGCATCTTGTACATCTCCTCTAAGACTGAACTCCTCTGGCCAAAAAACTCTGGCCCTGGCTTTAGCAATGCCGATGTCTGAAGAAATGGTTCAACCTTTATGGATTTGATAATCACATGAAAAGGTTGCTATTTTTCTACCACAAACTAAAGGCAATCTACTTTCCTGTTACACACACACATGCACATTGTCAAACTATCCCTTCCGAAGTCTGACTCCCTTGAATTTTATTACAAGTAAACTTTTATTATTTTCTAAATGATTTTTGTCTTTCAGGCTTTTTTTAGGGCATCATATCAGTTCTCACTTTTGAATTTTTTTATTCTCTTGATAAATTTTCCAAGTATTTCACTTCATGCAATTCTTGTTTCTAAAAACTCAGTGTGAAACAAATGATTTTCCAGTTGAATCAGTTTGCAGTACACCAGAGGAGCTTGCTGTTGAAAGCAAAGCCCTTCTTCATATTTTCCTTGGCCAAATAAATGGCACCAGCACTTTATTTTTTTAATTTTAAACATATTTTATTGATTTTTTACAGAGAGGAAGGGAGAGGGATAGAGAGTTAGAAACATCGATGAGGGAGGAACATCCATTAGCTGCCTCCTGCACACACCCTGCTGGGGATGTGCCCACAACCAAGGTACATGCCCTTGACTGGAATCAAACCCAGGACCCTTCAGTTCACAGGCTGATGCTTTACCCACCGAGTCAAACCAGTTAGGGCAGCACTAGCACTTTAATCAAGTAAATAGTTCCTATGGAATTTCTGCATCATTATGAATAGTAGCGATTTCAAATTCAAATGCCTTTGTGGGTCAAATTCACATTCCTTCATGGGTCATACATTTAACAAATATGTGAAGTGGCTACATATAAGGCAATAAGGATTGGTAGCCACTATAGGTGACTGGAAAATACATGTCCCACCTAAAGGTGTATAAAGCCAACATTATTAAAATCATTATTTCTGTAGGAGAAAATGTGTGTATTTGGTTGTACTGAGCCAATACACTTACATGTAATGTAGCACGATATAATTTTTATTCACTAAGGCCAGCATACATATTTGAAAAGACATAATAAGCAATGAACAAATTGCTGTTGAAAACACTTCTGCTTAGGGATTTGTCACTCTTTATAATCAACTAGGGGCCCGGTGCACAAAAATTTGTGCACTCAGGAAGGGGATCCCCTCAGCACGGCCTGTGCCCTCTCGCAGTCTGGGACCCCTCGGGGATGTCCACCTGCTGGCGTGCCTGGCCAGCCTGGGTGAGGGGCTGATGGCTGTTTGCAGGCTGGCCAAGCCCCCCATTGGGACCCTCACCCCATGGGGGTGTGGCCAGCCTGGGTGAGGGGCTAAGGGCCATTTTCAGGCTGCCCACAACTCCCATTAACCCAAGGTCCCAGCAAGGCTGGTTGGAATCAGGTTTCTGGGATTTATTTATCTTCTACAATTGAAACTTTGTTGCTTTGAGCCAGCCGAGGCAGGCAGTTTCCTCCAAACAGAAGCCTTCTGTTTGCTCTAGCTCTGTGGCTGCCGGCCTCCATCTTGGCTGGGTTAATTTGCATATAGCTGTTCTGATTGGCTGAGGGGCATGGCTTGGCTGGTGGGTATGGCTTAGGTGTCTTGGAGTGATGGTTAATTTGCATATTACTCTTTTATTAGATTAGATATCTAGATTATGGTGACTATTTGTATTTCCTTCTTTAAAAAACTATTCTCTTTTTCAAAAACTTACCTTTTGGAATGAAATATTTAAGGCATTTAAAACATGGAGCTCAAAGCAAGACCTATCATCTTAACCCTTGCTGTTTCTCAGGAAATAATCTATTCTTGTAATACTTCCTTATGTGCTGGGTAGTCAGTCTCTTGTCATGAAAACACAATTGAACTACATGTAATTGCCAATATTTAAACACTTTTTTTGTTTATAAAACCAGAAGCTTTAAGTATTCACAGAAAACCTTGAAAATACACAATTTCCTCTCTGCCCAGGAGTTACTGGTTTACATTTTTTACCCTATCTTGAAGAAAGGTAAACTGGCTTTTTAGCAAATTGATCTACAAGTTGTAAAGAAAAGGCTGAGCAGTGCTCATCTTCTGTGGAATTTTGTCAATTGCAGAACCAACTTCATCAGAGTCAAGAAGCAGGTCATTCAGGCCTGGCTACACAGCATGAAGTAATTGATTTGGCAAATGTCACTTTCTTTATCCCAATGTGAGAGGCCAGCCAATTCCACTTTGTCTTTTATTGGGAAAGTTTATAATATATCTTTATCAGTTTGCCACGGGGTTATTAAAAATTTCCTTCCAGTGATAGAACATCCTTTGAGACTTAGAGGGCACAAACTACTCTCCGTTAGGTAAGTCCATCACTACGTCACTGAATTTCTAATTAATTGATAGGTGGGTATAATGATGTAACACAACTAATCATAGTGTTGGATCATATACAGTACAGAGTAGCAAATTAAATAAAATATTCAAGGGCTGATAAGTTCTGTTACATTCTTTGGAATTCAGTGGATAAAAATATATAAACTAATACCCATTAGAATAAATTAATAGCTTTAACAGTACCTACCTTAAAGCTACCTGTGTTCTCCAGAACTCAGAATCGCACAAGCCCCATTTGGGGAACTATTGGCTGCCATCAGTGAGCTATGTTGAAAAGATACAAATTTGAGTAGACTGCTCTAGAAAGAATTAAGACAGAGTGCACATTATATGTACCCCATGACTTCAGTGGATATTGATCAGGCCTACTTGAACTTTGGCAAAACCAGTAGGGAAAGGAAAGCGGTGACCCCCTAGAATTCCAAATCTGATGTTTTCTAGAAACTCATATTTTGAGAAAGAGCTATTAATATGTTGCTGTTCATGGGTCTCTCTGAGAAGAAATAAAGGTGCATATTTCCATTCTGTGTTAGGCAGTGCAGGACTGTCCTCACCCAAGGTTGACCAGGCCCAAATGGCTCCTATGACCAAGAAGAGACAGTATACATAGGAATTGGCTAAGTATGTCCCCAAAGAGGTTTGTACCTTCCAGGAAAGTGCCAGATAACATGTAAATAACAGAGCATTGGGTCCCCCATGTCACATACAGCCCCAAAATGACATTGGAAGAGCAAGAGTGAGTGTGGTTTACTAATGAGGCAGCCAGGTATCTTCAGAGTGCGTGCTATTGAAAGTCAGTGGCCACTCAATAATTGGATGCTCCAAGACAGATGGGAAGACAAGGAAGTGAGCTCAGTGGAAAGAGATAAATGTCACAACACTATTCTATGAATAAACAACTTAAGAGAAAATGATAACACCATGACAGACACCTGGGCGGTCACGATACGTTTGACAGAATCACTGGAGCCTGGAAAACACAGAGATGAATTATTAGAAGAAACTCCTACTGGGGCAAGGAGTATGGCAAAACCATACTTAGGTTATAATATAGCAAGTTACTGCCAGACCATCACCATGGCTCACCAGAATGCTCATGTGTTTTTCTGTATATGACAAGTCATTAACAATCAGTATAGAGATTATGTGTCATTGGGTTCAGGGTCACATGGGCTCAGGGTCTGGGTTCAGGGTCACATGGTTCTAATATTGAAACAAATGAATGGGTGCATGACTGGAATGTGTCCTGCAGGCCAGTACTCATGACCCAATGTAACACATCAGCATGACCATAAATTGACTTTTGAGGAACAGGATCGGCAGGGACATTACACAGGCCCGGTGTGGTTGGCAGTGGAGTGTAACCACAGTAGACATCTGCAGATGAGGAGCTCCAGCACATATGCAACTGCAGCAGCCATGAGTGCCAATATCAACTATGCTCCCGTTCTCTTTGCATGCCTTTGTCCAGCAATAATCTCTGTACTTCTTTTTCTGCCCTACTCTGTACCCCAGGGGGGCTGATCTCTTTTAGCTGGACCACCCAGTCAGTCTCCCTTGCTGCCTGGCTTCTGCCTAAGAGAGGCCGCTATAGGAGAATGGAGAGTGGGAAAAAATGGTTCTGGCCTAGTTCACTTGCTTACTTGACATATTTGAAGAGTGCACTTGCACATCTAGGCCTTATGCTTCGTGAAATTGTTCATTTGTTAAGAGAGAAGCAGGCAGTATGGCTCTGAATGCTTCTTCCTAATGGCATCCATGGTGTACTGTGATATTACCATAGTAACTCTCTTAAGTGAAATGCATTCAGAAACCCTGTGGCTTTTCATATCTACAGTGGCATGCATATGCTGTGCCTCAGGATTTTAATATTTGCTTGGGTATAGTTAACTAGTATCCAGACTGGTGGTGCATAGCTTATAGTTGAGACAATTTTAACATTCATTTATTAATTCAACAAGGATTCATGGAGGTCCCTCTATGGGCAAGACACTGTGCTAAGCACTGTGAAGAATATAAGAGATGGATAAGACAAGTTCTGCCCTCACAGAAATGACAATCCATTTGTGGAGAGCGGCTACAGTGTTTGGACAGGTTCAAGCCTTAGACTGATGAGAGGGCACAGTCCTCTCATTGCCACGTGCAAGTCCCAGCTTGGAGGGCAGACCCCTCCCAGCACAATTATAGCCAACAGCTATAGTTATAAGCTTGACCCTATGGTCAGAACATGTGACCCCACGTGCTTGAGTGATGTGAGCTTGATAGAGTTCAGGTGGCTGTAATTGAGAAGGATCAAAACCTATGAGAATGTCGTAAACATCTTGACCACACCCTTACTTTGCCTTGTGTAATCTGGCTATAAAGACACGGCTTGTAGTCTGTGGCGCTGTCTCTCCATCCGGCAGCAGCATCCCACCGAGACCCAGCTTTCTTCTCTTCTCTGTCTTTTCTCAATCTTTCACCGCCCCCTCTCAGGGTCACTGAACCAGGCTGAGCTGGTGTGGCACATAAGGCACCCTGGGGCTGAGTATGCCATGGCCATGCCAGCTTGCCACGTCCATTAAGGTGGGTATGGGGATTGGGCATGGGAAGAGGATACAGTCTACAAACACTACATTTAATATGCATAGTGCTCTTGTGTGTCCCATGATTAGAATAAAAGAATAAAATTCAGAAAAAATTTAAGGGATGATGCAAGTTCAAAGGAGAGAGAAATAACCAAGTAGGAGGGAGCAGAAAGATAATTAGAAGTTGTAGTTTATCTGGGCCTTGAAAGGGGGGTAGGAGTCTAAAAAGGTGTGGATTAGTGTGGGGGAGAGAACATGCAAGATGACAGGAGACATGAGGCTAGACAGTCAGGGCAAAGAAAAGCACTATGTCTGCTATAACCAAAAGTTAAGTAAGAACTTTAGGTCTTGAGATTCAGATCACTTACAAAAATGTGTACAAACACATAATTATCTGGAACAGATGTAAAGATTTCTAGACAGAGACTGAAAGGAAAGAGGCCAAAATGTTAACATGACTTTTTTTTTAATGTGGAAGGACTTAGAGTGTATATTTTATATTCTTTTTCCTTTCTGATTTGATTTGAACTGTTAAATAGAATAATGATAGTAGACAGGGGCATTTAGGGAAGGGTTTAAATTAAATTTTGATAAATTGTGTGTGACTCTTACATTTTTTTTCTTTTCAAAATTGGAGCTGTATCATTGCTGACATCGTTTTTCAAAGAGGAGTCATCTAAGGTGGTTCACAGTGGTGTGTACTAAGCCTCGCTTGAGTTCCTTATCGAAGTACTCCTCTGAGTTTCTAAAATATTGGCTTCTGATGACTTTTGGATGGTATCATGCACACCTCTTCTGAACCTCCTCCATCCTCTTAGCTCACCTTTTCTCTAGCCATTGCTGTTGCAACCAGCCTTTGGCACATGTAATCCTATAGCAAGTGGGCTTGACTGCCTGGAGCTTGCTGCTTGGCCCTTGACTACATTGTACTCAAATCTGTACAACTAGGAAGTACATGGTTGTTAAATCCCTGGGACAGCCCTTGCCAAGTAGGGGTTGGAGGCCAGTAGGCAAATGTGCCTCTTCCATTTCTTACACAGACAATTCAGAAATGTGTTCTGCACATCTCCTCAGTGGATCCCAATGGGATTAAGCTCAGTTGCCCACTGGAGTGATGTTTTCCGTCCCCATTCCACTTTTCTCAGTCCCCATTTCCTGCTGCCTGGGCTCATGGCCCCAAACAATCTTGTCTCAGACTCTGCTTTCTAGGGGAGGTGTGTGCAGTGAGGAGGGAGACCTAGGTTAACACAAATAATGTGCTATCCTCCCCACTTAGCATACTTCAAACTTGACCGAATTTACTTTGCAACTGTGAGTTTTTTGATTGTGAAATCTAGCCTTCCTCCAACACAGAGTCTTTTGCCAGGGATACTGGGAATGACAAAAGAAGCCACAGCTAAAGAAAGGGAGCCTATATGATTTATCATCAGAAGGAATAATGTAATTCACAGATCAGGGAGTCCCAAACTGGTATGCATGCTAGGATCTCCTGAGGAGCTTAAAAATGGCTTATACCTGGCTTCCCCAAAAGTAAGACAGCCCCCGAAAATAAGACCTACTTACAATTCTGCCTCTCACCAAAATACAAGGCATTCACCCGAAAATAAGACCTCTCCGATAATAAGGCCTCCCTGATAATAAGGCCTCCCCGGACATAAGGCCTCCCCAATAATAATCCCCCCAAACATAAGACCTCCCTGATAATAAGGCCCCCCCAAACTACCGTAACTCTGGACTCTGGGATGTAGTGGCGGGTACTGGCACACAGCTAGCTCACTGTTGGCTACAGTGTAGCCAGAGCAGACAGGAAGTGCAAAGTCTTTTAATCAGAGAGTCCGCACCACCACCAGGACAAGCTGCCGCCTGCTGCTTGCTCTGCCCTGATGGAGTCTGACTGACTCACAATTAGACAGTGAGTCGTGCGGGGCAGGAGTTGGGCACATTGTGTGGACACACAGATAATAAGATAATAAATTTCCTTTTTTTGTTTAACAAAAAATGTGTACTGTGTTCTTCTTCATGGAAAAATAAGACATCCCCTGAAAATAAGACCTAGCACATCTTTGGGAGCAAAAATTAATATAAGACACTGTCTTATTTTCAGGGAAACAGGGTACTTGCATCTCTCAAAGACTGTGATTTAACCATTTTGGGGTGTGACATGAGGGCTGCAATTTAAAGGCATTCTGTAGGTGACTCTATGGGCAGACATTTGCAAACCACTGTTCTAGGTCAGGGATTAGCAAACTCTGGTTTGTGGGCCAAATGTGGCTCACTGCCTGCCTGTTTTTGCATAGCCCACAAACTGAGAATGGTTTCTAAAATTCTAAGTGGTTGATAAGTTTACAAAGAGTATTGTTTCATGACAGCTCTCCATAATCAGTGACCCTACAACTGTAGCTCCTGGGGCAAAGCCCAGCGTGTTGACTGCATTATGCGACCACTGTATTTGATTGTGTTTGAGCACATCAAGTCTGACCTTTAATGTTGGAAAGATCAGTAAAAACAACCCACCCACATGTACTTGCTCCACATCTATGCTTTCTCTCAGCAAAAACAAAAACATAATTGAATATGAGAAGAACAATAGCTTTTGCAAAGCTGAATGAGAGGAAGGAATTTTCCAGTGTGTTTCTCTTTTTGGTAGTCTTGTGTGTAATTGTGTAGTTCCGTTTCAGCACAGCTGGGAAGCCTAGTTCTTGATGTTGAAAGCTTTAATATGGATTTTTCTTGCTTCTCCAGTGATGGGAGAGGTGGGTGGGGGGGTAGATGGGTGGTGTTATAGAAAGTGAAATTTATGGTGGTTTATATTTATTGTTTCCTCTCATTTGTATGACTGAATTACAGGAATAGGCACACGATGCATTTGGCCTTGAACTGTATAGGGAATGAAATCACGCAAGCCAAATGACAGAGACTAACAACAATATCAATAATGAAATAAACTGAAGTCTACTGAATCAGTGGTGTGTAGTGAGTGGATTTCATAATTATTTAAAAGCTATTGGAGGCCAATAGTAGACAGATATCAGATCTCTTTATTCTAGGGCATCCTCTTGTCTATTTATATCACTGTTTAGAAGAATCTGGAAATAAAGATACAATCAGTGATAATTACCTATTTTGTTTTCAATCCATACTTGTAGGAGTAATTGGATGTAATGTGTGCTCGTGCTAGTGTTTAGCTGCAAACATGGCATGCAAATAGGCGTAGGATTTCGTCACAGAAGCAATGTCAAAGGTATTCTTCCTGTTGTACAATTATGTACACAACACTCCTCTCAGATATTTCATTATTTTAATTCCAAAGTTCTCTAGCCTTACAAATAAATTAAGCCTATTGAATCCAAATTGAGTGATCAATTTACGAGCAATAAAATGACATATGTCTATAAATGACAGGCAGTAGTTAATGCAATAAATCTGGTAGGTACAAGTATGGTGTCTAAAAACCTAATGAAGTCTGATTTCTGAATTCCATTTACAAATTATTCTCTTGGGAAGACCATGCCATCTGACTTGGATACCACAGACTGCTTGGGAAAGTTGCCTTAACTTTAGAGAAGAGTTTTGACTAAATACAATGTACCGTTATATTTTAAATTCATTTTTCTTAAAAGGATGACTGTTTCAAAGTGGTAAAAAATAATAAAAATAACAATACTCCATTCCTCCTGAGATGTGAAATGGTTGCCTCAGTTCACCCAGAACATTCTGAATGATGAGGAGGGGCACTATAAAGAAACAGAATTCTCTTTGTTTAAACAGAATCCAGGACTCTAAGGTTCATCTCTGGAAGGTGAATTTCCCTGGTATAGGTGTGGTGGTGGAGAAAGGGTGGCTAACTCAGTGGCATGATTAATTCACCTGAATTTTACTTTCTTTTGGGGGTCTTTGGTTAGGCTTCCTGTTCATATTATCACGCAGGCGATGGGTGTACATACTATTCCTCTCTTAAACTCTCTGGCTCAAGCAGTGATTGGCTGTAATTTCCACATACATTCTATAGAAGAGAATAGCAGGGACGTACTACAGATATAAGAAATGTGAAGAGTCTGACTTGCAAAAGACTTTGATCCTGCTACAGCCACCCTGCTCTTGCACGCTTTCAGACCTCATTCTGTCCCACATGGACCCAGGGACCTAACTCCCTCCCCCTTAATCCCTTGGCCCTTTGTTCTTCATTCTGTGCACCATGTGCCTTCCATGCGGAGGAGGGTCCCAGTTACTGACTATAGTGGATGGTGTGGCGCTTAAAGATCTCCCTTCAGGGTGGAGGACCTCATTCTCTAACTGCTCGGGGGTGTTGGTTACTGACTTGAATCTCATCTTCCTTCCTCTCTAGGCATTGTCCTTGGCTGAAGGGCACTGCCTTACCCAAGGTTATGTCTGTTCCCTAGAGGTAGCACTCATCCAGTGTTTTAGAGGTTGACGTACAGGTACAAAAGTGTGGCCCCCTTACCTTGATTCTAGATAATTCTGGACAGCAATATCAGTTCTAATGTGCCCCCATGGGATTGGCTGAGGCTTCTGTTGCAACGGCATCACAGCTTGACTGCCCCCCTATGCCCAATCTGGCTTCTTTGACACTCCCACTGGTAGTTTCTGAGATTACTTCCTAGTGGAAGTCCCACACAAATATTTGTCTCAAAGTCTGTTTCCAGGAGAATCTGACTAAGACATATACTCACATATCTTTTCTCTAAATATGCATGTCAAACTTGTGGCCGGTGGGCCACATGCCTCATTTATATCATACATAGTAATCACCATTCAGATGGGGACCAGTTCATAACTTTATTTTTTATAGACTGGGAAACTGAAATTTAGAGAGATTGCCAAAATCATGGAACTACTAAACAGCAGCACCACATGTCTTAAACAAAATCCCATGTTTTTATTTATCATGAAAAATTGCTTGCATACTTTTACCAGAAACTTCTCATTTTTTTCGAACATAAAAAAATAATAAAATAGATGCACACATACCTACCAGCTATATTTGCTGGATGTTATTATTTTGCCATCCTTGTTTCAAATCTTTTTCAAAAAGAAAACATTACAGATACAGCTAAGTCTTTCTTCCCCAACCTCTTTCTCCTCCATTAGTTCCTGTTTTTAGAAAATACTGAAAGCAACAAATAAACAAGAAAAACAAAACCCAAAACTTATAAACACAGACAAAAGTGTAATAGTTACCAGAGGGAAGAGGGGTGGGAGGGTAGTAAAAGATAAAGGGGGCCAAATACATGGTAACAGGTGATGATTTGACTTTGGGTGGTAGGCACACAATGCAATATATAGATAATTTAGCATAGAAATCTGCACTTGAAAATTATATAATCTTATTAACCATTGTTACCCCAATAAATTTAATAAAAAGAAAAAATAGGAATCTATGAGTCAAATAACATATGTCTAAATAAATTAAAATTATATTCTTACTGAAGACTTTATTGCTGAATTGGCCTACTGGCTAGAAGCAAAAACATACAGCCATATAGAAAACTTAAATAAATGTATGTCCCTTAATAGATCTTGTATATTCAGCACAACTCAAGAACGTTTTGCCAAATGCTTCTCTTCTACTCTCAAGTTTCATAACTATAGTTATTTTTAGAGAAATTAATCCCCATATGTTAATATATACTTTACTGCTCATCAGAATATTGTCTTGTATGGGCATTCACATCTGAAAAAGCTTTGTCAGCTTTTATCTGTAGATTGAAGAGGCAGAATTTGTCAGCAAGAAATAAAATTGAGCACTAAATTTGAATCATAAACTTAAATATTATAGAATTCCAACTCATTCCCAACTTGGGACAACATATTATTGTACTTTTTGCTCATCCATGTTTTCCTCTTGGTATTGTCTTCATTCTTTTTCTTCTTCACCATTATACTGTTAAGAATTTGAGCTCTCTCCAGTGTGACTCAGATGGTTGGGCATAGTCCCATGTACGAAAAGGTTGCTGGTTTGATTCCTGGTCAGGGCACATGGCTGTGTTGCAGACTGGAGGCAGCCAATTGATATCTTGCTCTCACATCGATGTTTTTCTCCCATTCTCCCTCTCCCTTCTTTGTCTGAAAATTGATAAAAATATTTTCTTTTGTTAATTCTCATCTGAGGATATTTTTCCCTTGATTTTTAGAGAGGGAGGAAGAGAGGGAGGGAGGGAGGGAGGGAGGGAGGGAGGGAGAGAGAGAGAGAGAGAGAGAGAGAGAGAGAGAGAGAGAGAGAGAAAGGGACGGGGAGAGACAGAGAGAAACACTGATGTGAGAGAGACACATATATTGGGATCAAGCCTGCAACTGAGGTATGTATCCTTGACAGGAATTGAACCTGGGACCCTTCATTCCTTGGGCTGACACTCTAGCCACTGAGCCAAACCAGCTAGGGCCAATAAAAAAATCCTAAAAAGAAGGTGGGGTACTGCTCATGGCTGTTAGTGGCTTTAGGCTTAAGGTAGGCCACGGTTGCCATTGACTTGAGCAAATTAGAATTTCAGGATGAAAGCTCATTTATCCTAAAAGGGCAGATGGGATTTGATGGTATTAAGCAAAAAATAAAAAAATGCAGTAGCATTTGTGCTTTATGTCCCACATGACCATGTCAGGAATTTATGGGGTCAAAGGGTTCTACAGTGTCCTGTTTGCTGGGATGGCATCAGCAGGAATGATGTCTTTGACTAGTGCCTCTTGCCCACCACCCCTGAGGTACAGATTTTATCAATCTTACCTAGGGCCGGGACAGTTCAGCCAAAGATAGCAACGGGACATTGGCCATACAGAGCCTTGTGGAAGGGACTTCCACAAATTAGAAGAAATGCTTTAGTGATGTATAAACATAGAGTTTCAAGTCATTGCCTGGTGACACATCCCCAGCAAGAGGAACAAACAGGGCCCAGAGGAGTAATTAGGAGATTGAATATTATAAGTGTGATTTAACAGTAGCCAGGGCATGTGACTCAAGAGACAATATTTGATTGCGGTGTTGGTGGGATGGCTGTTTGGTGGTGATGATGGCACTAGAAATGAATAGTCCTCAATTCAGTTATCCATTTAACAATACTTTTGATACCTACTTTGGACCAGGGCCCTGAATACAGGGAGCTAAGGTGATAAAGTAATTATCATACAATGAGGTGAATATAGGCTTCTCTGGGATGCCAGTGAGGGTCATTTAATCTAGCCTTCAGTTTGGGGGAAATTTTTTTGTAGTTAGAGTCTCAAAGGATGAGCAGGGGTCATCTAGGAGAAAGAGAGAAGAAAAGGAGTGTGAAAGGGTGTTCCAAAGAGATAGTAAAGCAAGGGTAAAGACCTGGAGGTGAGAGAGAACATGGTTCATTTGTAAGATTTTAAGTATAGTAGTTTACTATTGTATTCAGTCTAAACTTATAAATAAAATAGAAACATACAAATAAAATAAAAATAGAAATAAAATAGAAACTTACAAATAAAATAGGAGATAAGACAAACACTAGGAGTTTGGAGCAAAAAAATTAATTTAGATTTATCAATAATTGACAAAAACTGCAGACAAAATCCCTTGCTAAAGTTATGCACACACAACCAAAACTCCACATAATTACAGGCATAACCCAGAGAATGCCTGTAGTAGTACACTTCCTACTCCTTTTTATTACCTAACTTCACAGAAGGCATGCATCTCTCAAGCCAATGTTTCCTCAGCAGTGTTTCCTATGGTAAATTTTCTACCTTGTTCCCCATATTCCATGCCACATTATTAACAAAAAGATGTGCAGGAAAAAAGCTTGAGTTGTATTCCAAATTCATCTGTCATGGTGGTACTCAACTTTGTCTATACATTGGAATGATTTAATATGGATGCCTGGGATCCCACCTAGAGATTCGGAGTCAATTAGTCTGGGTTGCAGTTGGGTATTAGGATTGTAAAGAGCTCCCTAGGTGATTGTAATGTTCAGCCAAATTTGAGTACCAAAAAACTGGTAGAATGTCAAAATCATATGTAGAAATTTGGAAACATGCAGCCAAGTGTCAAGAAATGAGATGTACTTGCTTTGCAATCCCTATGCTGAAAGGGATATCAATGTTACTGCCAAGTAGCTCTATGTTAACTATATGAATTGTGGATCATAAAGCAAGGATGTGAGCATTGCGCAGCCAAGAAAGAAAGAGATGAGAGAGAGAGAAAGAGGGAGGGAGGGAGGAAGAGAGGGAGGGAGGGAGAGAGAGAGAGAGAGAGAGAGAGAGAGAGAGAGGCGCACACACATTTTACTGCATTTCAAGCATGCTTTAAGAAATCGGGGATTTTAGGTTGAAATGTAATATGATATATATATATACACACACACACACACATACATACTAGGGGCCTGGTACACAAAAATTTGTGCACTTGGGGGTCCCTCAACCCGGCCTGTGCCCTCTTGCAGCCTGGGACCCCTCGAGGGATGTGCACCTACTGGCATGCCTGGCCAGCCTGGGTGAGGGGCTGATGGCTGCTTGCAGCGAGGCTGGTTGGGATTTATTTAACTTCTAAAGCTGAAACTTTGTTGCTTTAACCGGAGCCCAGGTCAGGTTGCCCCTGACAATTCAGGCTCCCAGCACTTCCTTGAGCCCAAGGCGGGAAGCAGGTAACTGAGGTTTGTTTATCTTCTATAATTGAAACTTTGTTGCCATGAGCGGAGGACACAGCCGGCCTAGGCAGACAGGAACCTTAGCTTCCTCCATTGCTGGGGCAAGCCTCCTGCTTATTCCAGCTCAGGCTGCCCACAGCTCCCATTGACCCAACATCCCAGCGAGGCTGGCTGGAATCAGGTTTCTGGGGTTTATTTATCTTCTATAATTGAAACATTGTTGTTTTGAGCAGAGGCCCAGCCAGCCTAACAGAAGCCTCCTGCTTATTCCAGCTCCGTGGCTGCCGGCCACCATCTTGGCTGGGTTAATTTGCATACAGCCTCTCTGATTGGCTGGTGGGTGTGGCTTAGGTGTCTTGGAATGAAGGTCAATTTGCATATCACTCCTTTATTAGATTATATATATGTCTCTCATTGACATATAGAACATATAATGCAAAACTCAAGAGGTAGATACCTATATTCATTTAAGGTAAAAAATGTTCCATTGGATTTCTTGGCCTGTTCTATCCTGTCGGTGGAGGGAATTGAGGTATGTAGGGTACACTTTCACTCCACAGAAGTGATGGGACTTGAGGGTGCTCCTGCCCAATGAAGACCAAAGTTGCATACTGTGGTTGGCTTATGCTGTGAACATGGCAGGTGCTGGTAGCAGCGGGCCTGATCTACTTGTAAAATGAAGGCTGTGACCCAGAGCATCTCTGGTTCTTCAAAGTGCTGAGGACTCCTAGGGGCTGCCTGGGGTGGGGTAGTGGGATGGGCACGGCTTTGTCTGCTCCCCCTTTTGTTTGTAAGGTGATCCTGTGAGAGATTAGATGGGGCAGGGAGGAATCCAAAAAAAGGCACATTATCCCAAGATACCGCTGTGGGAACGTGGGCTCAGTTCCTTTGGGAGGCCTCTGAGAAACTCGATGGAACACACCTCAGAGTTGGCCTACTGAGGGGTGAGGAAGATGGGGTGGTTGTCTATCATCACCCATCTCTCACTGTTCACTGGTGGAAGGTGGCACCTGGGGCATAGTCACCCAGCATTTCCAGCCTGCCCCATGCATGAACCAAACATGCTGCTGAGGGTGGAAAATGCTGTCCAACAGAGAGATGCAGAAAGCTGCTGTGTGTATGTGAACCATCTGAGGGACCTTCAGGGATTCTGAGAAGATGTGGCTGGCTTTACTTTATACTTTGGTCTCCTGTGTACATTTTTATTTTTAGATATATTGATTTCAGACAGGAAGGGAGAGGGATAGAGAGATAGAAATATCAATGATGAGAGAGGATCATTGATTGGCTGCCTCCTGCACCGCCCTCTTTGGGGGGGGGGATCGAGTCTGCAACCCCAGCATGTGCCCTTGGCTAGAATCGAACTTGGGACCCTTTAGTCTGCAGGCTGAGACTCTATCCACTGAACCAAACCAGCTAGGGCTCCTGTGTACATTTTTAAAAGCAAGTGTTCCAGAGCTTTAAAAAAATTGAAGAATTTCGCCCCCCCCACCTCAGAATTTTTAATTTGGCAAACTCTGGCAGGAAGATGGCAAACTATAGCAGAGTCTAAGTTTATTTTCTCATGTCACGATTAGTTGGAAGCATACTTATTTTTTGAAACTAATCAACTTGGCTTTAGTTGCTTTGAAAAATAGTATCAGTAATCATGATTAACTTCCAACTGTTCAAAGCTTAGTATAATGCCCAAACCTTTTCTTCCACCACAGATTTTGAGTCAATAAATATAATTAGAGACTAATAGTTCAGGTTTTGATTCCTCTATTATACTAAATGATCATGACATGGCTGATTATGGCAAAATTGTTGAGTCAATGAATTATAAAACTGTACATGAAAGTGATTAAATGAGATGTTCTTCTAGGTTTTATTTGATTATCATGAAACATGAGGATCAACAGTTTGGAATTTGGTTCGAAAAGTTTGTAAATGGTTTCTGCTTAGAGATAAATTGGGAAGATTTATGGAATGTATGTTGTCAAAGGGTTTTTCCAGTTTCTTTAATCTCTACCCCTCTTTTCCTTACCTCTTTAATCATTTTAACGAAGGTTTTGTAGTTCACAGTGCATAATGGATGCCAGTCAGAGCCCACCATGGCTGAAGAGAGGGAAAGGCTAAGAAAAAAATGTGGTAAACTTAGTAGCTGGATTTTTCAGCTTTTCCATCTGTTGCCTTCTAATTTACTTTCCAATGTTTTGTTTGGAGTTGCTATTTGGAAGCTGGAACAAAATAGCAAGGATGGATAAAGCCTGAAATGACCAGCTCTGATAAGAAAACCTAGCGCAAGTGTCCTATTACTTTTACATGAATGGTCACCACCACCTGTTTCCACCAGAGCACACATGTTAAAGGAGCCTATAAAAGCACAATGTTTTCATTACAAGCTCAAATTGCCTCCTCTTATTTGTCCTTATTCTCCAGCCATAAAGGCCAAATATAATAAGATAAGAGAGACAAATTAGAAGATCGATTTTTTTCTCTTACAAGGGAAATATATTTCATTACTTTTGGCCAATTATTTCATAAATGATAAAAAAAAGATCTGATTCAGAAAGAAATTGCATCAAGTTCTTGGCGACAGAGATGCCTTAAATCAATCAATTATGGTTGTTGGGAGGTTTATTTGTGTGCAAATAGTTTGTATAAACAGTTGGCCAGATGATTGCAAAGTTTTCCTTCTTGGATAAGAACATTGAGATAATTAGATCAACAAATTCATTACTCCATGATTTTGGTTGTTTTAGGGAAAGACTGGCTACAATATTTGTCCTGTAGCTAGAGCTCTCTCTATATAATCAGTACCTTTATTAATATTTAAGAAATTGGCCAAGTTTTTTTTTAAGGCATCTTTATCATGATTTACTTTTAAAGTTGGGGCTTCCCTTTATAGATGCATAAGAGTGATTCTTATTGAGATCCTGATGGCCTTTCCTTGCAGGTTAGTGTTAGTATCCATGTGTTTATTTTGGGGTGGAATCATCATGGTTTTGGAGCACCAAACACATAAACAGTTTGAGGGAAACTATTTTCTTGAGCTCCCCTTGGTTAGATCCCTCTTATGGGATTACCCTCTGTATCAGGGACGTTAGCTCTTTCTGCTGGGACAATTTAAATGTGAACCGCCAAGTCTTTTTATTTTTCTTTTTTTATTATTTTTAATTTTTTAAAAATTATTATTACATAAAGCTTTACAAAGATTAGTACATATGAAGTCTTTTTAAAGGAATGCTAAAAGAACACAGGGAAAAAAGAGGGATGAAAGCAAATACTAAAAATGTCTGCAAGTCTTCTCATGTAGTAGTACAAATGTTTTGTTTTGAGTTGTTATTGCTGTAAATGCCAGTTGAGGCCTTAGGCAAATGCACTTGCAGGGCTGGGTTTCCAGGTGAGAAGCCTGTGGGGAGAGTGAGGTGATACTCTGAATGTTTCTAGTCTGGGAGCCACCAGAAGTGAGCCCATAGGGGACTGGACTTGAATCAGGTTCAGACAGCTCCACCTGACTTGTCTGCCATGTGGCCCCTGCAAGCTCACAGAGTTAACCCCTTGACACTGGCCTTCAACAAAGGGATTTCCTCTCCATTTCCATTTTGTGATTTTTACCACTCAGCAGGCTGGTCAGTATTGATCAGGCCTTTGATCTTCTCATGGCCTTGCTCGTGGGGTGTAGAGCACTCTGAATACAACCAGGTTGTTTTCAGAATCACAGGGCCCTGCCTGCACCTGTCCTCCTGGTGGGAAGTGGCTGAGGAGGAGGCTGGAAACTAAGCACGCGGGCCTTGATGACTGGTGACAGATAGGGTTACCTGGTGAAATACAGGATGCCAAGTTAAATTTAAACTTCTGATAAACAACAAATGATTATTCCAAATATTGCATGGGGTATACCTATGCTAAACAAATTATTTATTATTTATTTGAAGTTTCAGTTTAACCAGGTGCCCTATGGTTTTTCTTTGCTGAACCTGACAATATGCTGAGAAGATCTCTGTAGGAGCCTGTGGTCAACAAAGAGAATCATTGTGAGCCAGCAGGACCTCACAGCAGGACCAGAGGCAGAGCCCTACTGAAGCAGAAGGAGTAATGAGGATAGACTTCACCATGGTGGATGAAGTTCCGGGCCTTTCTCTCTTTCATGTCTCCCCAAATTGACCATGTGGCTGAAGCTCCAGAAACAGCTAATTTGATTGGAAGAGTAAAGGAATGGGTACTTTTGCATGTATGTGTCATGGATCAAATGACCATTGACTTAACTTCTTACTAGGTAAACAGGAATAAGGAACATTACCTACTTTATAGGCTTGTCTCAAGAACCAACATAATGTAGTTGCAACCACTGGTACAATGCCTGCCCTTTAAGACTTAGAGGCTCAAATATGTCTGTCATCATCATTATCATCATCATCAGGATGAAGGAAAACTAAAGAACTTTCAGAATATACTTAGAACTATTCCTAGTACAGCTACTTTATTTATTTTTTAAAATTTTTTTATTGATTAAGGTATTACATATGTGTCCTTATCCCTCCATTACCCCCCCCCAACTCCCCTCCCCCATGCCCTACTTTAAACTACACTAGCTCTATTGGAAAGTTTCCTTTCACAATTTAGGTCCTTCAGATCTTTTCTGAATTTCAGTTCTTTGCCCTGTGCCAGATTAGAAATTTGCATACTCTGCTGCAAGGAGGAATGCAACCTTGACTCCAGTATTACATAAAAGGAGACCCCTCCAGTATTTCCCTTTCAAAATAAGGTGGTATCTGCCAAGAATCCAAAAGGAAATTTTCTGTGTGAGGTTTTTCTAAATATTCGGAAACAAAATCTTCCATACTGCCTCTGGGAGAAGTCAGGTGAATACCACTGAAGGTTGAATTATTGTTAAAACCATCAACCACAGGGAGTTTGTTTTATAATGACGTCTCAAAGATAGATTAGTGATACAATTTAAAATATAATAATGAGAGACTTACAGATACATTTTTATATTTTAATACAATAAAATAATACAATTTAAATGTTCCTTTGGGAAGAACTTCTTACTTTCTAACCAACTTCTTCAGTCTCTTTATTGCTGAAAATCTTAACCTTTTAACATAAACCAGAAGTATCTAAAGTTTTTAAAAACTTACTTTGAAATAGTTTTAGAGATTTATAGAAGAGTTTCAAAGATAGTACAAGGAATTCCCATATACCATTCACTCAGTTCATGAAGTCGTTTTTACTTATTAGTATTTCCCTGGGTGCTGATCACAACGAATTAGGCGTGTTCATGTCAAGGAGACTTCTTTAGAAGGAAACTCAAAAATGTCAACAAGCAAATTTTCTACAATGGGATTCAAACCTTTCCCTATTTTTCCCCTTTCCAACAAACCAAGGAAAGAACTGGAAGAAAAAGCAATGGTGTTTACTGTTGAACCTGACCAAAATCCAAGTGGTTCCCTTTGCCAATAACGAACAAGAGAATACCTTTAGAGTGTTGGCAATCTAGAATGGACCGTTAGGCATTGAAAATCTGAATTCTCTGCAAAATGCACTTAAATATTTTTAATGAGTAGTGACTATTTTAAAAACAAAGATTGGTAATTATCATGTGACAAGGTAGCAAAACTTGATAAAATTTGCTAATTGCCTCTTAATTCTATTCCCCATTCTGTGGGTAAGCCTGGAGTCTCACTGATAGTCACCAAGCAGTATTTCTCTAGCTCTAGTCTCCTCCCAGGAATCTAGCTCTCAAAGTTAGCCCAAATAATTCTGAGGTGCAGGATGTGTCTTATGTGTGTAACCAGTGCAAACCCATTGACTTTTCTGTGCCATCCGCCATTTTCTTTTTTCTCTTTCGTTTATGTTTATCACTGAAAATGTCAAAAGCTATTGCTGATGAGGTCCACTGAAGGCTCTGCAACTTGTGGTGCCAAAGAAGAGATTACACCCTCCCAATTCTGGCTGGTGTTTTCCTCAAAGGTGGCAAACACCAGTTGCCACCTTTGAGGCAAGGTGCTGTGATCTGCACTAAGGGTATCAACCCCTGTTGTTACTACGATTAATGACATCAAAACAGCTGGCCTCATGCCCCGCAGATCTTTTAGTATTTCCCTGTTTTTATAAATGATCTTCACTCTAGCAAAGGATGTGAGTATAGGGGCGCAGGTCCAGGGGGAATAATTGGAATTGATTATTGGAATTGATTACTTATCTCTCTCTACCTATTGTTTTGGAACTCTTTAGTTCCTCTGAAAACATATTCCTGGTTGTATTTTCCTCACAGTTCCCCTTGTGTGTCCAAATTCAAGTTAAAATTGGGCCATAGTTTCAAAGAAGCACATTTGGTGTTTATCTCTTACAGTTTCTCTCTCTCTGTGAGTATATATGTATACTGGAAGCCCATTGCAGGAAGATTCCTGCAAGAATAGGGCTTCCTGACCCGAGTCAGGCTTCACTCCTTTCTCTGCTGCCTCAGCTCCCTCCCTTCTCTGCCGCTTTGCTCCCTTCTGTGTCCACAGTCTCTACTGCCTCGCTTCCTCCCTTCTCTGCTGCCTTGCTTCCTCCCATATCCACTGCCTTGCTTCCTCCCATCTCTGCTGCCTCAGCTCCTTCCCTTCTCTGCCGCTTGGCTCCCTTCTGTAGCACTTGGCTTCCTTCTGAGTTGTCTTCAGTCTTCGCTCCATGCCTGTGTATACAAATTAACTGACATCTTGGCTGGGTTAATTTGCCTATAGTTGCTCTGATTGGCTGGTGGGCGTGGCTTGGCTGGTGGGCATGACTTAGGTGTCTCGGAGTGATGGCTAATTTGCATATTACTGTTTTATTAGATTAGATTAGATTAGATATATATTCTCCCCATAGAGTAAGGGTCTCAAACTGAAGTGACTATAGGGGCCACTTACCTAACTTAATGAAATGGATTGTGTGGAGACAATGGCAAATTGGAGAGAGCATAGCCTATCTAAAGGGGCCAGTAATTGCTTTTCAGCTTCAGCTGATGGCTGCCAAGCATGCATGCTGGGGAAATGTTGCCAGATTTTATGATTTTTCAAAAGCTAGAAATCCAAATATTTACATTAAATCTTCTGATTTTTGAATGCCATGAATTTATTTAACATTATTTGATGAGCACTGTGTAAATCAAAGAAAGCTTATTTATTTGCTGCACTGGGCCCACAACACTTGTTTACCTGCTTTATTGCCTAAATGTTTCATATCAGTGAGTGGGAGAGACAAGAGGATGATGTCATATTAGACAAGTGCTTACAATCATCAGCTTCATTATTTCATTAACCTCACCTGATGCAAAGGTTTTTTACAAACAAAAGAAACAAGTGTATAGCCTCTATTAGTGAATAGCAGTAACAATTGTAAAGAACTTTAAGTGCCAGATACTTTAAATGTAGAATTGTTAGTTCTTATAGCAATCCAGCCATACTTATATTTTATCTCTAGTTTATAGAGAAGGAAACTGAAGCTGAGATAACTTCAGTAGTTTGCCCAAATGCAAACCACACACATCTAGGAAGTCACATAGCTGGGATAAGAACAAGAGACCACTCACTTTCCACCATGTTATGCTGCCTTTGACACTAGAACTCATTCTAGTGCATAGCAAGTAGAGTTTAAGAAAGAACCTATATTTTTTTCAGTAATGACAGGTTTCAGGAATTCTTACCTTCTAGCAAGAAGATGTATGTATGTCAAAAGAGAACTCTCCAACCACAAATACCATGAGAATTGTTTTACCTTGGAGAGTTCATTCCTATAGAGGCCCTCATTTTGTTGGACTCTTCTTTCTCCCCCTCCCTCTCTTCCATCTGGCTTTTAGTATTTGATACTTAGGCTACAATCTTATTAGTCATTTAATTACTGTACAAAGGAATCCCAGCCCCACTTACACCAACATGTCACTACTGCATTCTTCCCGGAGGAATTTAAATGTGACTTTGATATTTGGTCACAGTAGAAGTTAATGGAGTCAAAGGACTGTTGAGACACTTGAAGAATTTGCCATCAAGACTGAGAAAGATTCCAAAGAAGAAAGAATGTTTTTATATTTCTCTTCAAAGTTGTTCAAGAATCAATATAAAAAGGTGGATCTCTGTTAAGAATTCTTGCTTTAATTGAAATGTTGCAGTTTGAACTCTCGAAAAGGTTTGAATTGCTTTAAAGTTATTTATGGCAGAAATCTAGGCCTTGGGGATTTTGAAAGCACATTTCTCTCTAAGTCCAGCTTTCAAGTGCAAATGACCTTTCATTCCCTAGACAAAGGGGATATATGAGTTATGGACTTGCCCACGGGGCCAGGGAATGGGCAGGTTGACTACCCAACTGCCTTCCAATTCTGTTTCTCTGATACGCCTTTCCTCTTTCAAAATCTTAACCTGCATGCCTTTCCCTTTTGAATTTCACAAATGGTGTATTTGGCAAATCTTATTTTCTTACGGTTTCTTAAAATATTCCTAGTATAACTTTATGTGAACTTATTGCTGAGCAAACCATAACATTCTTAGAACATTCTGTAAAGGTGACTTGGGACAGTCTATGAATTTTTTAAAAGAGATTTGAAAACTCTTTGTAAGGAAGGGGTAAAGATGGTGAAAACTGCAGAAGGGCAGTATTTCACAGAATTGTAGATTTTGTTCATTCTTAGGCATGCCAGGGTACCCTGGACTGTTCATAGGATTCATTACCTCAGATTGCAATTCTCCATGTTACTTAGAGTAGGATCCGTGGACCGGCAGTATCTGCATGTTACCTGGGAGATTGTTAGAAATGCAGACTTGGGTCCCACCCTACACCCATTGCACCAGAACCTGCATTTTGACAAAGATTCCCAGGTGATTCATGCACACATTCAAATCTGAGAAGCATTTCTCTTTTTATATCTACCAGCTGTATTTTTCATTCTTGCATTTCCAGTACTGAACACAGAGCCTAGTGGATAATAGGAACTTTATGAATATTTGACTGATGAATTGGTTCTCAGTGCTTGGAGATCTAGTCTAAAGCCCTCATTTAGAAATGTTAGGAGGCCTAAAAGGTACAGCTAACTAAATGAAGAACTTCATCTACTCAAGGGAGCCTTAGTGTTTACTGCACATTGGAAATATCTGGGAAGATTAAAAAAATACTGATACCTGGTTAATACTCCCTATAGATGCTTTTATTTAACTAGCAAAGGGTGTGACCTGGCATTAGAATTTCAAAATGTCCCCAGGTGATTTACTATGCAGCCAAGGTTGAGAACTGTTGCCCTAAAAATTTCTCCCAAAAAGATTTTTGAATCATACGGCCCTAATGAATCAGAACATGGTGGTACTGAGACTGGAGTGTGTGTGTCCAGGAAGTTTTGGAATATTTGGTATTTGTAGTAAGCAAAAAGCTTATATGTATTTTTATTAACCTAATTATATAGGTGACAGTAGAAAGAAAGGTTTGATCAAGAGAGTGAGGAGTGACACTGATGAGTCTTGGGAGAAAGTCAACTTAAAAAAAAACACAAGTTTTTATGTTTCATCTAACTGGATTGGTTATTTTGTTCTATTGGATGACAGGTCATTACACAATTTATCATTTTAAAGCTATTACTCATAAATAGAACAGTTTACTTTACAGAAGAGTGCTCTACCTGTTTGGCATACTTCATGTATCTTTAATGCCTTTTGGAGCTCTCCTCTTGTGTGCAACTAAAAGGTTAGGAAACAATTCTATTTATGAGTATCTTTCTCCTTTTCCCTCCTTGGCCAATTCATCTTGATGAGTATAGCCTTTCACTCAGATGCAGGCTTTCAGCGAGAAAAATTATATCATTTCAGATGGTGTCAATGCTATCATATGGCTAATTTGGTTGAGCTGACGTTATGAGCACATTAGAGATATGCTTGATCAAGTTGAAATCCATTTCCATTTTGTTTTCTTACTCATTCTTAGCTCTTTGGGGATTTTAAGCAAGCCTGAGTTTGGTACTAGGTGGCTAAAGTTCCTGCAAAGGGCTTCATGCTTCCCTCAGCATGTCAAAGCTCATGAGAGTTGGAGATAACATTGAGGAGACTATAGAAGAGTAAAGATGTGATGGCAGTGGGTGAGATAGGGGTCTCAGAGCTGATGGCATCATCATTGTGTAGATGTGGCATTTGCTTAGAGGTTCACCCTATAGTGATACTATAGCCTGACATACTAACTTGTGGTTGAAGATGTCTTTTGCTCTTCTTTGAATATTGTATTAGGGTAAAACAAAAGTGGCTGTAAGAAAGAGAACACAATATAATGGCAGGACAGTCCTGTCCTACTTCATCATTTACGGTCATTTCATCTCATTGCTCTTCAGTGCCCTAAAACATGGTCCTCATATCTGTGTAGTTGAAGCTGGGATCTGGAAGGTCCATGTTCCTGCTTGCAGAAAGGATGAAAGAAAAGAAGAAACTGTCACATAGCCATGCTTATCTACAAGGGAGGCTGGGAAATATGGACTTTGTTGGGGCAGTCACATTTGTGTGTGTGTGTGTGTGTGTGAGAGAGAGAGAGAGAGAGAGAGAGAAAGAGAGAGAGAGAGAGAGAGAGAAGCAGTATAGAACATGTTTCTTGGGTGGCATAACTTTGAGTCAAGAGATCAGGGGTATGTATACATCAACTCCTGACAGTGATTGATTGAAGCTGTATCTGGTAGAGTTCCTTGGTACTTCTGACTTGCTTTCTGCATGTGGAACAAGTGTACTTTGGAGACCAGAAAATGTTTTCAGGAACTCATAAGGGTAGGAGATATGGGTGGGACAATAGTTTCTTCCCAAGTTAATTTCACAACTTTACCTCTATCAACTATAAGCCATTCAGGAACCAAACCTTAAATATTAAACACTGAAGAAACACATATATATTCTGCCTTCAAACAACATAGAGCCATAAAAACTCTTGCGTTTAAAATGAAGGTTACCAATTATATAACCATAATAATAATTGGGCTCTGGGTTTCGATGCTTTACGTAAGTATGTTGAAAAATTATTTGGGGTGAGTGGTTGAGTGCTGGCAGTTTTAATTGTGAGTCATTTAGAAGGGATTTTTTCAGAGGAGTGGGTGGTTAAAAACTATCTTAGTTTTAATATTTGTTGGTTATTTAATTTTTTAAATTTATTAAAGTAACTAATTGCTGACTCATTTAGCTTCAGCTCTTAAAAATGTAGTTTGGTAAAGCCAAAACTGTTTTAAGCTTAGAAATACATATAAACAAATTTTAAAATAAAATGATGAACAAAATAGATCCAGAGACATAGAAGCATGGAACAGACTGTCGAACCTCAGAGGAAAGGTGGTGGGGGTGGGTAGGTGAGTGAGAAAAGATAAACTGAAGATATTGTATGCATATATGAATAATACATGGACACAGACAATGTTTGGTGAAGGTCTGGGGTGGGGGAGATAGGTGCGGGCTAGAAGGGGTCAATAGGGGAAAAAGGGGACATCTGTAATACTTTCAACAATGAAGATTTAAAAAAGAAATATTTAAACAAGTTTTGGTATGACCAATGGATTCTTAATCTTTTTCTAAGAATCATAGGTAACATCAATACTTGTTCAATGGCATGGTACATGTGGCTAGTTTGAAAACTAAAATTTTCCTTTATATGGAAGTTCCCATGAGCATTGTTCTCTTCTTGGTTGTTCTTATCCTATATAATAAAAGCTTAATATGCTAAGTGTCTGGTCATCTAGTTGGCCGTTCAATTGAAGTATAATATGCTAATGATATACTAAGGCTGCTCAACCATTTGCTATGACATGCACTGACCACCAGGGGGCTGACCCTCTGACTGGTAGGTTAGTTTGCTGCTGGGGTCCAGCCAATCAGGACTGAGTGAGATGGGCCAGACACACCCTGGAGCCCTCCTGCGGTCCTTCCCCGGCTGACCAACCTCCTGCCAGTAGTGCACTGGTGGGGTCCCTTGGCCTGGCCTGCATCCTCTCATAATCCAAGAACCCTCAGGGGATGTTGGAGAGCTGGTTTCAGCCTGATCCAACAGGCCAGGCTGAGGTACCCCACTGGCACACAAAGTCTTGCACTGGGCCTCTAGTATGAATATAGCTATAAACACTCATTGCATGAGGACAGAGAAAAATAATCAAAATTTAAGATGTTTCTGTTTCAAATCACATTAAGAGAGGAGAGAAACATAAATCAGTTACCAAATTTTGAGGTCAACATGAGGGTATTTGTAGAATTGGAGGAAAGGAACATTCCTACCATGATTCCTTAATAATAACTAAAATAAGTTAGAAGGTTTATACATTTTCCCATTTCAGTTGAAGTTAAGAGTTCTGCCAACAACCTAGTTGGGGGGGGAGTTCTTTGAAAAGTGAATTTAATTCTAGTTTTAAATAGATTGACATGCAAACCTAGCTTATTCATAGATTTCTGAAATGTGCTCAATAGAATCTTTAAATAGAACTATTATAATATGAAGGAATTTCACCAGATTGATGCAAAGCATATTTTAAACTGAAGCAACCTTATACCCCCAAGTTATAATGGGATTACACTGCGTTTGGGAAGACCCTTGCAGGAGAAGGTGCTAGAATCTGACTTGGGACCCTCACCCAGACTCCCAGCAGAGATTCTGCTGTGAGTATTCTTTAGGTTTGAAATTTCCACTCTGCTGTGTTCTCCCTTTCCTAGCAGGCCTTCAGAGAAGAAAAGGTTACTGTCATGTCTAATTCCCAGACATTACAAATAACAGATACTAAGGCCTTTTATTTCTGTCAACTTGAAATGCTATGATCCTGAAATTTCCCCCAGCCAATCTAATTTCACAGGAAATTTGGTGACTCCCAAATAAGTATTTCCAAGAACCAGAGAAAAACCAAAATTAGTCTATTGCTTTTTTTAAAAAAAATGTGGTAAAATACAGTTAACACAAAGTTAGCATATTAACTCTTTTAAAATAAATAATTCAGTGGCAAATTAGTACATTCACAGTGTTGTGCAATTGTCACCTCTATCTAGTTCCAATACATTTGGATCACCCCAAAAGGTGACCCTGCACTTGTTAAACAGTCATGCCCCATTCCTCCTCCCCTAACTCTTAGCAAACACTAATCTGCTTTCTATTCCTATGGATTTGCCTCTTCTGGACATTTGATGCAAATGGAATTATGCAATACGTGACCTTTTGAGTCTGCCTCTGTCACTTAGCATAATGTTTTTGAGGTTCATCCATGATGCAGCATATATTGATACTCCATCCCTTTTTATAGCTGAATAATATCCCGCTGTATGTATGTATTATGGTTTGTTTATCCATTCATCCATTGATGGACATTTGGATTGTTTCCACCTTTTAATTACTATGAATAGTGCTGCTATGAATGCTCATGTACAAGTATTTGTTTGAGTACCTGTCTGCCATTCTTTGGGGTACATCCATGACAGTGGGATTGCTGGGTAGTATGGTAATTCTATATTTAACTTTTTGAGGAACGAAGCCTATTGCTTTTAATTCATAGATTAGTGATACAATAATGTCTTAAGGATGCCTTGCCTGGCAGCAACTTAAAGTGTTCACAGTTATTGTTCTGTCCTGGCAATGGAAATATTAATTTTAAATAAAGGAAGCCTGAATCACACAATGCAAACATTTTGTTTAATATTCACTCCGGTTCTTATACATGTGACTCATACCAGTAAGAAAGATGAAATAACCATGATTTTTAGAATTGTTGCAATGTGTACCAGGGGTTACATTTGACTGCTAATGACATAGGCCTGAAATAACAGAGGTTTTTGTTCTTAAAATGCAAGCCTGTCAACCTCAGAATTCTGGGTAGGTGATTTTTTGGTTGTGGGGCTGTCTTGCGCACTGTAGAATGTTTAGCCTTATCCTTGACCTCTAGCTACCCACTATATGCCAGTAATACCCCTTCCCCACGTTGTAACAATAAAAACATTGCTAAATGTTAGCAGACATTGATTGCTAAATGTCCCCTGGGAGGCAATGTAAATGAAGTCCAGACTGCTTTGGTGGCTCCACAGTGTTCCGTTATCCAGGTTCCTTCTATTTTTTTTTTTACTCTATTATCCTTGATGTGTAGCTTTCATCCTCATAGTCACCTCACAGTAGAAAGATGGCTGCTGAAGCTATAGCCACATGTCCCAAGCAAGAAATAAAAAAGGAGCTGTGTCAGACCTCTGTTTCAATGTCTCTGCTGGAAGACTTGTGTCTACATCTCCTTGGCAGCCTATATCTGCAATGAAGGCTTGAACAAATATGTTATTGCTGAGCCTATTTCCACACCCAACAAAAGAATTGTTCTGTTACCAAAGATAAGGGAGAAATGTATATTGATTACATAATCAACTCTTAATCACAAAATAATAGTTTCGTTTCTGTTTGTGGAGACCATGGGACAATATCACATTCTAATGAGTAATCGATGTTCACAATGTCTGTCCCCTTAGGAAAAAAAAGTTTTATTTTAGGACAGAAAAGGAGGTGGATTATTTTTGTATGAGGTAGAGTAGTGCTCCCGCAAAGATCATTAGAACCCAAGATAGCCCGATGACAACATGATGAGAAGGCCAGGGCCAAAGTAAATGGAGGACTCTTTCTAGAATACTCTGTGTTCCAGAATACAAAAATCTCAGGGACACTTGTAGCAAAACCATAAGACACAGGTATGTGAGAAGCGGAGATTATAACATGAAGTATGAAAAGGGAGCTACAATTTTATTGTCAGTGGAAAAATGCTGTTGTGGTTGAATTGTATCCCCTGCAAAAGACACATTGAAGCCCTAAACCATAGTACTTGTGAAGGTGACTGTATTAGGAAATTAGGTTTCTGCAGATTTAATCAAGTTAAGATGGTCACATTCCGTTAGAGTAGACCCTAGTCCAATATAATTTGTGTCCTTATAAGAAGAGCAAACAGACATACACACAGAGATGCAGGGGAGAATGGCATGTGAAGACAGTGGTGGAGGTTGGAATGATTTTAATCTATAAGCCAAGGAAGGCTAAGGATTGCTGGCACTGACCAGAAGCTGAGAGACAGGCATGAAATAGACTCTTCACCAGAGCCTCCAGGAGAAACCTACATTGATGACACCTTGCTTTAAGACTTCTAGAGAAGCCAATGAACCAAATAAACTGATGAACTAAAATAGACCCAGAGACACAGAAGCATGAACAGACTGTTTAACCTCAGGGGGAAGGCGGGGGAAAGTGAGTGGGAAGAGATCAACCAATGAACTTGCTTGCATATATGCATCACCCGTGGGCACAGACGATGGGGGTGGTGAGGGCTGGGGTGGGAGGGGAGCTTGCTGGAAGAGGTTAATGAGGGGAAAGAGGGGGACCTGTGTAATGCTTTCAACATTAAAGATTAAAAAATAAGTAAATTAATTCAAAAAAGACTTTTAGCCTCCAGAACTATGAAAGAAATTTTTGTTTTAAGCTACCCAGTTTGTGGTACTTTGTCATAGTGACCCCATGAAACTAATATAGTTGCGATATATGTCTGACACACAGAAAATCAAAACTTGTATTTATTCCAAATTTATCTAGTCGCATTTGCCATTGATCTATTGCTCTTTTTTTAAAAAAATATGTTTTTATTGATTTCAGAGAGAAAGGGAGAAGGAGAGAGAGATAGAAACATCAATGATGAGAGAGAGTTGTTGACTGGCAGCCTCCTTCACACCGCTTTCTGGGGATTGAGCCTGCAACATGGACAACATGTCCTTGACAGGAATCAAACCTTCAGTCCACAGGCTGACGCTCTATCCACTGAGCCAAACCAGCTAGGGCTTGATCTGTTGTCTGATGTGCATTATTTTAATGGGTAGTACAGATCCCATCTGATTAGCTTACCCCTAAAATACCCTAGACCAGTGGTTCTCAACCTTCTGGCCCTTTAAATACAGTTCCTCATATTGTGACCCAACCATAAAATTATTTTCGTTGCTACTTTATAACTGTGATGTTGCTACTGTTATGAATCATAATGTAAATATCTCTTATGCAGGATGGTCTTAGGCGACCCCTGTGAAAGGGTCGTTCGACCATCAAAGGGGTTACAACCCACAGGTTGAGAACCGCTGCCCTAGACTATTTTCACTTTGGGGGCTTCTAACAAATGTTTTTGAGTTTTTTATTTCTTTGTTTTTTTTATGATAACATTCATTGAATAAGCTTCTACCTCTGGGATTTGCCATGAGATGATGTACATGAAAGTATCTTATCAATGATAAAATGCCACACAATTGTTAGTTACAATTGTGTTGTCAGTGGAGTTTTATAATTGTGCACCTGAAAAATAAGTATTTGAAGTGGTTGAAGGAATGTCAACACATATAATTAGATTTTTAGTCTGTGTGATTCCAGGGGCAAAGCAAATAATGGTGAGAAATGAACATCTAAGCATGTCCTTTCAAGAAACAGTCAGCCGTTACAATTGTATCCTGTTATAAAATTCACGGGTAAAATAAAATGGTCAGGGAAGCATCTGGAATGGGAGGGAGCTTTGCTTCTCTGTGATGTTGAAATAGTCAAAGCCGGCCATTCTGTGTGCTTGACAGATCATTTCAGAGCCACCTTAGGCTACCCGCCTGCAATGCTTGGCCTGCCCTTTCCTGTAATGGAAAGCACCAAAAAGATGCTGCTTCTCCTCTCCCAGAAATAATCTGGTCAGAAAAACCATGTTTAGGCGAAATACTCATAATCTTAGTCTTAAGAGAATGTTCTTCTTAATCGTGTTATTAAAGAAAAGAAAATGGAAGAAAATGAAGAATAAATTTGAAGTCCCTAAATTTAGGCTCAGACACTAGGATTTATGCCCCAAGCTGTAAAGGCCGTAGTGGCAACAGCTCTAATAATATGGTCTAATGGGTTGGAAAAATGATGGCTTGGTTGTTGCTTTGTTGAACCCTACGGCTGACAGCCCAGGCAGAGTCCTAGCCAGTGAAGTATTCTAGAAAGATCTATCCAGCAGGCAGAATAGAATCATGATGGAAGAGCTTCTTTAATGACAAAAAAATTGAGTGATGTTTTATTTCCCACGATTTGGTCACTTCCTATAGGCTACCTAAATCCATCTTAATCTTTCTGGAGTCCTTTAAAAATTGGAAAGATAGTTAATTAGCAAATTCTCTAAGAGGCTGATCATAATGCTGTTCCTTATTTATATTAATGATATAAACATTTACTGTGCATCTGTTACATGTCAGAGACTATGCAAAGGGCTTTACATACATTATTTCAATCAACACTCAAACACATATGATAACTAAGTTTTTTCACCTTTATTGAGACATTATTGACAAGTAAAATATATATATTTAAGGTGTACAATGTGGTGAATTGATACATGTATCCATTGTAAAATTACTACTATGACCAGGCCAATTAACACATTCGCCACCTCACACAGTTACCATTTTATTTTTTTGTGGTGAGAACATGTAAGATCTATTCTTTTAGCAAAATTCAAGTAAACAATACAGTATTATTAACTACTAGGGGCCCGGTGCAAGAAATTCGTGCACTGGTGGGGGGGTCCTCACCCCAGCCTGCTCCCTCTCACATATTGGGAGCCCTCAGGGGGTGTCCCACTGATGGCTTAGGCTTGCTCCCTGCTCCCCTTGGGGAGTGGGCCTAAGCCACAGTCTGGCCTCCCTTTGTGGGAGGTGACCAGGCTAATCAGGGGAAGCCACCAGCCCCATCACCCCACTGCTGCAGCCACTGCCAGTCACTGCAGCCACCAAGGTGTTTTCATCAACACGGACTCCAGTCCCTTCACCATGAAAAAATGACAACTTTCTTTAGGCATTTTCAAGATATGTCTTTCATAGGATATGACATCTCTTTCTTTCTTTTTTTTTTAATCCTCACCTGAGGATATGTTTCCATTGATTTTTAGAGAATGTGGAAGAGAAGGGAAAAACAGAGAGAAACATCAAAGTGAGAGGAGCACTTTGATTGGTTGCCTCCTGCATATGCCCTGACCAGGACCCCGGTCAGGGAGGAGCCTGCAACCTAGGTACATGCCCTTGGTCAGAATTGAACCCAGACCCTGCAGTCAACAGGCTGAGGCATTATGTGCTGAGCCAAACTGGCTAGGGCAGGATATGACATTTCTTATCCCTCCAGCAGTGGACCTTGATTTTTTTTTCTCCAAGAGTGTGGTGGGAAAACCCTAGATCACCTTTTTGGATTCTTATTACCCAAGTTACTAAGAATATTACCAGTGGCATACGGGGAGCTCAGCCAATGAGTAGTAAGAAAAGGTGTTCCTCTGTAGTTCACTCCAGTCACCGGCTCCACCCTTTCCCAGGCCTATAAGCTCTGGCCGAGGATACAGGCCTGGGAAGAAGACCCCCAAGCCCCTCCGATCACTGGCTTCACAGAGCTCAGGCCTCTGTGATCACCAGCTCTGATCCTGCCCTCTGCCATCACAGGCTCAGCCCCTGTCCCACTGCAGCCTCTGGCCAAGGCTACAGGCCTGGGCAGGGGATCCCCAGACCCCTACTTAGCTGGCTCCACTGGTGCCCAGTGATCACAGGCTCTGCCCCTGCCCCTCCGATCGCTGGCCTTGCGGAGCCCAGGCCCCTGCGAGCTCAGGCCTTGCCCTGACCATGCCTGAGACCTCTGGTGAAGGCCTCTGGCCTGGGCAGGGGACCCCCAGCCCCCTCTGATCACTTGTTCTGCCCCTCAGGCCCCCCGCCTCCCCCCACAACTGCCTGGCTAACAGGCCTGACCACTTCAGTGGTGGGGCTGAGCCAGACTGGGAGCCGATATCTTGTGGCTATGGGAGTGGCCGTCTGTGTAATGGAGTGATGCCTAATTTGCATATTACTCTATTATTAGATAGGACGTGGCTATGGGTGTCACCATCTTGTGGCCATGGGCGCAGCCATCTTTGTGATGGAGTAACACCTAATTTGCATATTACTCTTTTACTAGATAGGATGTGGCTATGAGTGCTGCCATCTTGTGGCTATGGTTGTGGCCATCTTTGTGACAGAGTGATGCATAATTTGCATATTACTCTTTTATTAGATAGGATGTAGCTATGGGTGCCACCATCTTGTGGCTATGGGGGCGGCCACCATGTGATGGAGTGACACCTAATTTGCATATTACTCCCTTATTAAATAGGATGGTCATCATGCTATACATTAAATCTCTAGAACTTATATCCATTTTATAAGTGAAAGTTTGTACACTTTGGGCAACATCTCCCCATTTCCCCTGCCCGCATTTCTATTTTACTGATGAAAAAAAAAATTAATGTGTAAACATTGGGAGAGACGCCATGTCCTTTACAATATCTATCCTCTGCTTGATTACTTTTGGAGAGCTCACCAACTCACCTGGCAGCACTTATGGACAGCTCTGATTCACCATCAGAAAAGTCTTTGTTATGCTATTTAGAAATAAGCTATCCTATAACCACTGGTTTATTATTCTTCCTTTCACAGAACAGTCCTTCAAGTGTTTGGAGACTTCTCTCCTGCAGATCCTCAAATACTCTTTTCCATATTAAATGTCCTTTGATGCTTCAACTATTCCTCATGTAAAAAAACTTTCTCACCTCTTACCATCCTGGTCCACTCACATCTAAGCTTTAACTGATCAGATTCCCACCCTATTAAAATATGCTTTTCACATATTGTGTAAGTCTGTACATTGGGATGATCCTATTTGTCAGGGTAGGTTAATTTTGAATGTTAGCTATGTTGGAAATTTGGTCACCTTTTTGAGTAATATGAAGCTCAAATTACTCTCAACTGAGACTTTTGAGTATTTCACATGGAGGTTTCTATGTTAGGTCTACTGAAATTGTGTGACTGATTTTTAAAAATATGTTTTTATTATTTTCAGAGAGAGGAAAGGAGAGAGATAAATGAGAGAGAGAGCTAGAAATAGAAATAGAATCATTGATGAAAGAGAAACATTGATTGGCTACCTCCTGCATTCCCCCTACTAGGGATTGAGCCCGCAACCAAGGCAGGGAATCAAATCAGTGACATCATGGGATTATGCTTAACCAACTGAGCGACACTACCTGGGCATGTGACTGTTTTTTTTTTAAATTGTAGGTTTTAGTCTACAACTAGGGGCTCAGTGCCTGAAATCGCACCAGACCCAGACCCAGACCCAGACCCAGACCCAGACCCAGACCCAGAAATGCCACACCAATGGGAGGCAGGACCGAGACTGACTCCTGCCACACCAGCGGGACACGCAGGACCCAGACTCCTAGTGGTTGTTTGGTTGTTAGGGCATTACAGCCACAGGCCTTTTATAATATAGATGTTACTTTCAGTCCTGGTATCCTGCTTACTTGACATATTTGTATTTCTGTTGTCACAAAGCCCTTCTCAGCCGTATGTAATATTAAGCATTTTCTTTATCATTCTAAGAGGCACTCATGAGAATTAAATAGAATGAGACTAAGCAGAGAGTGATGTGGTCCAGATCTATGAACGTCCCTGCAGGGTGACAATGATTTGTTACTTTAAAATCTTGCTATAAAACAGATTCAGTTTCATCGAATATATTATTACATAGTATACAATTTTTCCATTTTACAAGAGACAGGGAAAACAATCCTATATGCTTGATATGAATAACGAAAACATGGGATTCGAATTTACTAAAATGCAGATGACCGTAAGAGGAACTGGGTTACTTAAGGGAACTCCCTGCTTGAATGACTAATAAGCTTCCCAAACTTAGAAGATGATACAATTTTATTCCAATTCTGAAAATATTTGTTGAATAGAACAGGGGTTGGCAAACTACTGCCAATTCCAGCCAACTTCCTATTCTTGAAAATAAAGTGGGATTGGAATACAGCCATGCTCATTTGTCTACATATTGTCTAGGGCTGCTTTTGTGGGCTATAGAGACAGAGTTGAGTATTATGGCCCATGAAGCTTAAACTATTTATTAATTTGGCCCTTTACAGAAAAGAGTTGACCTAGGAAATAGAAGAACTTCATTACTGCAGTTGTCTCTCTTTCTGCATAATAAAGTTCCTCATCATTGTAAACAGCATCCTATAGTATTTTCCACTTTTAAAAAACCACCCATTTTGCCCTGACCGGTTTGGTTCAGTGGATAGAGCATCGGCCTGCAGACTGAAAGGTCCCAGGTTCGATTCCGGTCAAGGGTATGTACCTTGGTTGCGGGCACATCCCCAGTAGGGAGTGTGCAGGAGGCAGCTGATCGATGTTTCTCATCGATGTTTCTAACTCTCTATCCCTCTCCCTTCCTCTCTGTAAAAAATCAATAAAATATATTAAAAAAATAAAAATAAAAAACCACCCATTTTGATCTCTCCCCTTCCAGCTATACCCCCCTCCAATTTTTCTACTACTGTTTAAAAAGTAAACAAACATGCTTTTTTCCCCTTTCTCTCCTTTCTTTCCTCACTGTCACTCAAACAGTTGAATGTGGCATTTATCCCTAACCATACCTCTGATAAGACTTTGTTCAAGTTCCCTGGGCGACTTTCACATTGCCAGCCTGGGCATCAAATTCTCACTTCTCACCTTACTTGACCTATCATGTCCCTTCAGATGCAGTGGAATTTCTCTTTCTTAAGTCACTTTCTCCCCTTGGCCTTCAGGACATAGCTTTCTCTCACTTGCCTTTGTGTTCTTTTCATCTTCCTGCTTTTAAACATTGAAGTGCCCTAGGGTTCCATCGATAGATCTCTTCTTTTCTCCATCTTCACTTACTCCCTAGGTGCTCTCATTGCATTTCACAGTGTTAAAGGCAGTTTCTGTAAGTGATAAATCCTCAATTATATCTTTAGACTGAATCTCTAGACTGAAGTCCAGTGCCAAGCAGACATCCCCAGTTGGATGACTAATAAGCTTCCCAAACTTATGAGATTATGAAACAAACTCTTGAGTTCCCTTAAGCAAACCAGCTCATCTTACGGTCACCTGCATTTTATTAAATGTGAATCCCATGTATTCATTGTTCATATCAAGCATATAGAATTGCTTCCCCTGTCTCTCATACTCCATGTCAATCCATCAGAAAGTCCAGTCAATTCTGACTTTTAAAACAAATCCCCCAATTTAGACTATTTCTACTGCTGCTGCACTGATCTAAACTACCATCACCTTACAATTGAAATATTTCAATAGCCTCCCAAAAAGCTTATCTGCTTCTACCCTTGATCCATGCCCTACTCCAGCCCCATAATATTTTCTATGCATGGGTGTCACATTGATATTAAAATATGTCAGGTCATATCTGTTCTTTGATCAGAACCCTCCAGTAGCTTTCCCTCCTATTCAGAATAACTTCTCAAATCCTCCTGTAGCCTAAAAATGCTCACTGATCTAACCCCCTTTTATTTTAGATGTTATAGGCCACACTTTATAAGTATCATTCCTCTGCATCCATGCAACCCTTATTGTTGGTTTGAAAACAAACCAACCATGCTCTAGCAGTTGCTTACGCTGTTCTCTCTGACTGAAACCCCCTACTCCCAGATATTCTCATGGCTTTTATACTCAACTTCATTCAGATCTGTGCTCAAAACTCACCTTAGCAAGAAGGCTTCCCCAAACACCCTTCCATTACTCCCTATACTCAGCTTGCCTTATTTCCATAGCATGTTTATAATATTTGACATATTATGAGAGAAATATAAACCAAAATAATTATATAATATATATCATATTAATATCAAAGAGTTTGAAACAAAAAACCTTAGTAAGTGAGGATCATTACATAAAGATAAACTGTTCAGTTCATCAGGAATATTTAACAAACATCAATATATGCAATTAATTACATGGCCTCAATATAGCAAAAGAAATGCACTAAACATTTCACAAATTACCAAATACAGCTCTGATAATAATTGATAGCCAAATAGGCAAAAATGGTTAACAATGGAGAATTTTAATATCACAGTAAAGTCTTGATCTATTAGACATATAAAATTGTACACTCAACAACTAGAATATAGTCCTGAAGAAGACAACTTAAAGAAAATATGTCTGCCTCCTATCTATAAAGCTGGTTGGGAATGTCTGGCCCATGGGCCATATAAGGTCCATGAAATCATTTGGTCTTTCCCTGCCAAGGCATTAGGGGTGAGTTAATTAAATGTTTGGCCAAATTTAGCAGGCTCATTTTTAAGTTGATAATTTTGTGTGGCCTGGGAATGATATAAATATCCAAATGGCCCTTGGCAGAAAAATGGTTCCCCACCCTTGTGAGCAAGCCTGACCACAGTGCCATTAAGTTAAGAATTAATAAAAAGATCATGATTTAAAAACAACAACACATCCTTATAGTCATTGTCTTTACATTGCAAGGAATGTAATGCCAAGTCATCATGCATCCTAGTTTTTGTCCACTCAAGATTTTTTCTTTGGGTTGATTGTTCTTGAATTCTTTGTCATAGTTTTCTTTGACTTTGTCTCTGAAATTCCTTCATCCCTGAATTAATGTTTACCCTTCAGTTCCTATGTTGAAATCTTCATTTATTATTTCTTTGCTTCTATTCACCGGGTTGTGTTTCAACTGTCCAGCATGAGAACAAAAGTTTCAAAAAGAGCACACCATGAGTTCTAACTCCTAAAAAGCTGGTTTTTCAAGAATCATACAGGAAATTGAACAATAGTAACAGTTGTTAGAAACATTGTGTTCTTTTGAGTTTCCAGTATGTTCCCAAAGAGAAGAAAGCAAGAGGATGCCTGTGGTTCTATATACTCTGAGAATGAGAGTTCTTTATATTCTGAGATCCAAGAGTTTCCCAGATGAGCTTTTAATATTAAAAGGTACATGTACTGGTATAGGATCATAATCACTAAAGTCATCATATTCTCATCTCATTTTTGTATTATATTGTTAACCTATAATTTTGCTTTCTATAATGTTTTGTCAATCTATACTTTAAAATTTTAGATAACTTTATTCCTCCAAATATTTAAGCTAAGGTGGGCACCACGGTCTGAAGTCAAAGAAGGTAAAAGATCTGAATTCAGCTCCCTTATTTATTAATCACCACCTTTCGCTAAATCTCAACTTTGTTGGGTTTCAGTTTTGAAATATATGTAATGATAATATCACCTTCCCTGCATTATAATTGTGAGGATGGAATAAATACACATGAAAAAGTTTATGAGCACTAAAATATTAAATAGAAGTTTTCCCCATTGACTGATATAGAAGGCAGGATTTCACTTCTATCTCTGTGATTTAAAGGACATCATAGTTACATGTTTGAGAAGAAAATGCTAGGCATTTTTTAAAATTTATCTTTATTGTTCAGATTATTACAGTTGTTCCTATTTTCTCCCCCATAGCTCCCCTCCTCCCAGTTCCCAACCCACCTTCTGCCCTTGCCCCCCCCACTGTCCTCATCCATAGATGTACGATTATTGTCCATTCTCTTCACGCACCCCCAACACCCTTAACCCCTGAAAATTGTCAGTCCACTCCCTTTCTATGCCCTCTGATTCTATTCTATTCACCAGTTTATTCTGTTCATCAGATTTTTTATTCACTTGATTCTTAGATTCACTTGTTGATAGATATATATTTGTTGTTCATAATTTTTACTTTCCTTTTTCTTCTTCCTCTTCTCAAAGAGTACCTTTCAGCATTTCATATAATACTGGTTGGGTGGTGATGAACTCTTTTAGCTTTTTCTTGTCTGTGAAGCTCTTTATCTGACCCTCAATTCTGAACGATAGCTTTGCTGGGTAAAGTAATTTTGGCTGTAGGTTCTTGCTATTCATCACTTTGAATATTTCTTGCCACTCCCTTCTGGCCTGCAAAGTTTCTGTTGA
>PVJC01003974.1:0-10163 GCA_004026665.1 Murina feae | reverse complement strand
GGTCGTATGGGTGCCCCCTTGTAGGTAACTAACTACTTTTCTCTTGCAGCTTTTAAGTTTCTCTCCTTGTCTTTTGCTCTTGGCATTTTAATTATGATATGTCTTGGTGTGGTCCTCCTTGATTCCTTTTGTTTGGGATTCTCTGTGCTTCCTGGACTTGGAAGTCTATTTCTTTCACCAGGTGGGGGAAGTTTTCTGTCATTATTTCTTCCAATAGGTTTTCAATATCTTGCTCTTTCTCTTCTTCTGGCACCCCTATAATTCTGATGTTGGTACACTTGAAGTTGTCCCAGAGACTCCTTATACTATCTTCATACTTTTTGATCCTTTTTCTTTTTTCTTTTGGCTTTTCTGGCTGGGTGAGTTTTGCTTCTTCATATTTCATATCTTTGACTTGATTCTTGCGATCCTCTCATCTGCTGTTGGATCTCTGTATATTATTCTTTATTTCAGTCAGTGTATGCTTAATTTCTAGTTGGTCCTTTATCATATCCTTGAGAGTCTCATTAGATTTATTGAAGGTCTCACTAAATTTATTGGCAGTCTCTAGAAAATTCTTGAAAAACCTAATAACCGTGGTTTTGAACTCTATGTCCTGTCGTTTTCTTTCCTCCATTTCTGTCATTTGTGACCTGTTTCTTTGTCTGCGCATTTTGGCTGTTTCCCTTTCTGAGTTAGGTAATCACTGAGAGGAATTAACCTCTAAGCCACTTGGTTATGAGAGTCAGCTGTGTCTACAGTGGGAGAACTCTGTGCTGGAGACACCCTTATGGGGCAAAAGTTGTTTCAGTGGGGCTTTTGTGCTCACTGCATCTGCCCCAAGTGTGTTCCTTGTGGATCTGAGTTTTATTTAGAATGGTCCCACTCTGGCCACTGGGTGAGGCTGGCTCCTGTATCTTTAAGGAGGTGTTGATTTAGCCTTTGCCTTAGGCTTCTCAGCCTTTTATATGCAAAAGCCTCTGAGCAGCTTGGGAGGGGTAGAGCCTCGGGAAGTTTGCAGGGCAGGGCAGAGCAAATAGCTATGGCCACTTCTCAGCCCTGCGCTAAGAGACACTGGGTCTCTGTGTCCCACAGTAATTGCTGCAAGCAACGCTGAGAGAAACCTGCTTTGGATTTCCTCCTGGTGCCAGTCAGTCCCCCTTTTCCGGGTGTGCACCTGGAACTGGAGTTCAAAGACACCGGGAGCTTGTGACTCTCTCCGTTTTGGAAAAGAACCACGTCCTCAAGCGCCAGTCCTCTCCCCGAGCCCTGTGCGCGCGCCTCTGTACCTCTGTACTTTGTTTCCACCACTCCTCTGAGTCTGTCTCTTTCTAGTTGTAGGATTTTCACTCAGCCAGCATTCCTGTAGGTGTGAGTGGTGTCCATGTTTTCTTTTTGTGGTTATTTTGAAGTAGTTGTGCATGGCTGCATTTACAGTGTTTACCTTATGCCGCCATCTTGCTTCTATAGACATTTTTTATTGTCCTTGACCTCTGATGGTTTTGTCTCAGCTCAGTAATTAGTCAGAAATAAAGTTATACATGATCGGTGGTGTATTTCATTGGCACAGTGACATAATTCTTGGCATGAAGAAAAATTTATCATCTATATTTAAAAATAGGCATACATTTGTACATAATATAATATATACTATTATTCCAGTCAACAGAGTAGTTTGAAGCACTCTGAGATGTTTTATAAATACAGAGAATTACTTAAAATAACTTTTTCTGGTTTTGATAAGAATTGTTCTAGTATTGTATTTTCCAAATAAAATAGCCTCCAATTACATCTATTTTTCTAAATCATTTGCTTTATTATTCTTGGAAAAAGTTTTACTATGTTGTTTAGCAAAGTTCCAATAAAACTTCTATGCAGAAACTAGAATAAAACTTCCTTATATTTCAAAATTTTAAATACTCTTCTAAGTAATTAATAGGTTAAAATTAATAGGTTAGAATTATGTATGACATACTCACAAATGAAAAATAATAACATTGAATACATCAAAGCATGTAAAATGCGATTGAATAGATACTAAGAAGCATATTTATAGCCTCAAATGCTTATATCAGAAAAAAAGGAAGGCTGTACATCAATGAACCATTTAAGAAAATATTTTTTAAAAGGTGAAAAGATTTATATAATCTGAAGAGAAACCAGAATATATTATAGAATATTTTTTAAAAAGAATAATCTTATAGAAGGTAGAATGGAGGAAATACTATAAGGATAATTACATAATTTAACAAAAGAGTAAACAATACATTAGGGATGAAAGAAAACCCAGTTAATTCTTTAAAAACAATAAATATATAAACTTTAAACAGATTGATAAAAAAACAAATAAGAAAAGTATCTGTCCAGCTGTGGTGGCTCAGTGTTTAAGTGTCTACCTATGAACCAAGAGGTCATGGTTCAATTCCCAGTCAGGGCACATGTCTGGGTTGTGGGCTCCATCCCCAGTAGTGGGAATGCTGGAGGCAGCCAATCAATGATTCTCTCTCAGCATTGATATTTCCATCTCTCTCCCTCTATCTTCCTCTCTGAAATCAATAAAAAAGGGGAAAATATCCATCATATTAGGAATGAAAAAGAAGATATAATGACTGATAATATTGACATTAAAGTATACTTGAATTCCTTTGTCAATAAATTTGTATATTAGACAAAACGTACAATTAAAAATGTTCATAAAATCTGAGGAAGAAATATAAATTCAAATAGACTTGTCAGTATAAAAATATAATTAGTAGTTATAAATAGACATGCTTAGGCTGGTTTTGCAAGTGCAAATACTTTTTTAAAAAGATGAGTATATTGATTATTCATTTTATTCAAAAGGAAGTTCTGATGGCTCTCTATGAATCCCATGTGCACAGAGGTAATAAAGACCAAAAGTAGGGTCGCTTGTGATGTAGAAAATGTACAGTTTTGAATTGAAGATGGAGTGGGAATTTAAGCTGTTTTTCTTTTGGTATTACCCTCAATTATTGCATGCAATTTTTGTCACATTTCCTTACGGCCTATGATCCTTAATCTTTTGGAAAGATGAAACAAATATGTGTGAAGTTTCATTTTGTATTGTTCATTAATACACCTTCTAAAAGAACTCATTATGGGTGCATATGTGTGTGCATGTGTGTGTGTGTGCTTCTGTGTGAAACATTTTTTAAAACTAAATTTAGAGCTATCCACTATCTAATTTTATATCCTATTCTTTTTCTGTGAAAAAATCCAGTTGTACTACCAAGTGCTGAGTTTTAAAATAGAGCAGAAAACCTGACAATTGGATCAGAACACCTGCTGTTGTTTGATTGAAGTGACTTCTCATCTCTACATATAAGAGTACCAAAATAGAGTGATTGGAAGTTTATGTGTGAATTGTACCTAGAGATTTTATAGGAAAATGGAATATACTGTAAAAGAATTAGGCTTATATTCTAAATATTATAATCCCATAAAAATGACAATACCATAAAATCTGGAGTGAAAATAGTGGAATTGTGATTTAGAAAATCTAAGAGACAAATTCCATTTCATTATATGTTTCAAAATTTCAGGTCGATATTCCCAGCTACTGGACATTGTTGAGGAGGAATTGCTAAGACCCATTCAATCTCTTCTTGGCGTTCTTTGGGTGGGAATGGACACCCTGACATGCAACTGCTGATGTGTACTTCAACCTGAAGTTTAATGGTCTTTCTTACTTCCACCATGAATCTGGACTTGTGTGAAGAGTTCTGGATCTTTAGGGAAGTTTTAGAGGCCACTGGGGGGGACCACAGGTCTGCTCCACAAACTATAACCAGCAGGTCAGTGAGTGATAATGGTCAACCCTCTCCCTTACCTAAAAACACAAAAGAGTCTGCCAGGAAGAATTAGGGAGCAGAAGAGGAGGAGTGCGTGTACCACTTCAGAGTAACCTGGTGAGGGCAAGAGCAGAGAACAGCAGCCACCTCTAACCTCCTTATTCCCATTGCAAGAAAATGTAGCCCAACAAATGTTAAGCTTTTAACCAATCAGGCTAGATGTGCCTGTTCTATTGGGAAGGAATGAATAGGGATAAAAAGAGGCTGGAAGGTTCCAAATGTGTGAAAATCTTGGCAGAAACTCTTCTGAATAGGAATATTGAATTCTTCCTATGCCAGTGTTCCTCCTATGCATTCATTAGCTTTTGTTGTTTAACAAAATATCCCTGAATGTATGAGCTTCAAACAATAACCATTTATTTAGTTCATGATTTTGTGGGTCAGCTATTTGGGTTTGTCTCAACTGCATGTTCTCATGTGTCTGGTGAGCCATTGGGCCAGCTGGGTGCTTGATAGCTGGTCTGGGTTAACCTCAGCTGGGGCATCTTGTCTCTGCTCCATGAAGTCTCTCAACCCCCATCAGTATAGCCTGGGCTTGCACAGATGGCAGCTGATTCCAAGAGAGCAAAGCCCAGCCTTAATACTGACAACCTGCCACTTCTGCCACATTCTGCTTGCCAAATCAAGTCACAGGGGAAGCCCAGATTCAAAGGATAGGGAAATAGACAATACCTCTGGATTGGTGGTTTCCAAACCATACCACAAAGAATGTGAGAGTAAAAGGGCAGAAATTTTGGGCCAAGTCTACCACACCCTAACAGCTCTACTCATACCCAGTGAAGTATGCTGCTACCCTGAAACTACATTTATTTTTATCAAAATCAATTAAGTATTTATTGAGTGGTCAGTGTGTATGTAGGACTATGTTGGGAGCCAGAGATAATCCCATATGACATCTATCTATCTATCTATCTATCTATCTATCTATCTATCATCTATCTATCTGTCTATCTATCTATCTATCTATCTATCTATCTATCTATCTATCTATCTATCATCTATCTATCTATCTAATGGTCTTTGCCCTTGTGGATGACATTTGTAACCCCAGTGTGAAATGGAAGAATTTTATTTCCCAGTCCACTGTAAGCAAACCTGAAAATAGTGTCAATCTTTTGGAGGTCTCAGAGGTGTATAATTTCAATCAGCTTTTCTATCCTTCACTCTAGGTCACATCTTGTCAGGTAAAGCACAAGGGACTCTAAATAAACCTTATCCTATGATATGAGGAAAGTACCACTTAAAGGCCTGTAGAAAATTTCCTAGCCTTCCACGATCCCAAGTGTGCCATTGAGAGAGAGAGAGAGAGAGATCAGTGGTATAATTACAGAAAAAGAAAAAAACATGTCTTGTGGTGAATTATTATTTTTCCAGTATATACAACATTAGTTGACTAGAAACAATGGAAGAAAAAAGAATTCATTCTCATTGCCATATATACAGAATTTGTTGACTATAAACAATGGAAGAAACAAGAATTTATTCATTTTTCATTGTTTTAGATATTTTGGAACCAAAGAGAAAACAGTAACCCAATTATTTCAAGCATTTTGAATTCAGTTTGCCTTTGAAATAGGGCAACCCTTTCATTGTGTAATTGAAACCATTTTATCTCACCACTTGTTTTTGATGGCAGTAGTTGAATATTGCATGAGATCATACTCTTTCTTGATTATAGACTATGCTTATAACCTTTTTATTTGTAAGAAGTAGATGCAATTTAATAGAAAAATTAGACAAAGAACCCACTATCACACTCTTTATGAAAATAAAAGTATGTAACATTTTAAAGGCCAGTATAAAACCAATGGGATGTTCTATAAACAATACTGGATTTGGAGGTAGGAGACCTTAATTCATATCCCAACTCCATCAATAATTTACTGTATGGGGTTTAGGTAAACTACATCACTGCTCTCAATATCATTTGAATCCAGTGCAAGTTATAACTCCAGCCTTATCCCCTCACTGGAGAGTTTTAAGTGCAAATTAGCAACTGTGAAAGGACTGTGAATTATATGATGCACTGTGCAGACTAGTATATATGGCCCAATTATAGGTGGAGTTTCCCAGAAAATTTTCCTTTCAGATATGAACCTAAAGTGGAGCTATAGCTTCAGTTTTATAGAAAGGAAGTAAAGCTCAACGTTTAAGTAATGTGACTTTACAATCTGTGAAAATAAAATTGTATCTTTATTTGTAATTTTTGTAATGAAATTTAAAAAGAACTGGCTATCATTGCATCACAAAACTGTGATTGTTTAAAACATCACTTTTTGAGAGAGAAAATTATACTGATCTTTATTTTATTCTACCCAGTGGATTGTTAACCATCCCATTCTTGGAACTTAAATTTGGGATGATATGTAAGTAGGACATGAATATTTTCTCTTCTAGCAATATGCCTTCCTAAAGAGGAAAGGAAAAAAGAGCTTGCCTTTCTCTTTATTCTGCATTTTCAGCATTGTACCCAAACTTTTGTAAGGCATTTTCACATGGTCACCAGCTCAAAAATAATTAATCCAGTACCTTCTCCTTAAAAATGAACTTTAAAAAATTACCTATTTTTGAAAACACTACCAACATTCTTGGATTCAAGACTCAAAACGTCAGTCTCACCTTTGAGTCCCCCTTTCCCTCAACCCTCATCAAGTGCTTTTGTGCCATCTCTCTTCCTTGTCTTACTGAAATTCGGTCCTATTTATTTTCTCCAAACACTTTCAGACCTATTTCTCCACATCTCAAAAGTCTCCTGCCTGTAGCAGAGTTAGCACATATCCAGCACTGAACAATGCTTCCCTCATTAGCCCATGTCAGACATTGCTAATTGATCATGAAGATATTTCTTAGTAATACTGAGAATTGCTTGAGAATCTTTCTCAGCTTAGTTCAAAGCTAGCCCTCCCCAGCAATGTGAGAAATGTCTATTTGTCATAGTGGTTCTGCCTGACGAAGTTTAACACCCTTGGGCTGACATTGAGGATTCTCTGTAATTAAGTTCTAACCAACATTTTTAGAATTAACTCCAGTGCTTCTTAATAAAAAACATTCTACTTCAATGCATTCATCTTTTATTTTTTAATTTTTAATTCTTTATTGTTTCAAGTATGTCTCCTTTTCCTGCCATTGACCTCTTCCTAGCTACTTCAATCCCCCAGCAAACACCTTCACCCCTCTATTGTCTGTGTCTATTGGTTATGCTTATATGCATGCACGTAAGTCCTTTGGTTGATCTCTTAATCCTCTCCCCATCTTCTGCCTTCCCTCTGAGGTTTGATGGGCTGCTTGATATTTCTCTGTCTCTGGAGCTACATCAGTTTATGTTGCTGATTGTACAATGCACTCATCTTTTAAATATTTTTACTTTTCTGATTATACATTTTATACTCATACTTCCTCTTCATATCATCCAAAATTGACTAGCTCCATCCCATCCTTTTAAGGTAACTTTTCTAGGGGTTTCTTCATAATTTCATTCCTACAGTCCTATTAGGAATGTCATACACATACTAATATACTGCTTTGATCTCTTAACTTTTCATATGCATATTTTCTTTCCCTAAATTGTATGCAAGGAATTACCATAGACTAACTGCAGTTACAACTCCAAAAACTCTAAGTCTAAACTCAGTAGAGGTGAATTTTTTGTTCAAGTCACAGTCCAGCAAAGGAAGAGAGAGAGAGAGAGAGAGAGAGAGAGAGAGGGAGAGAGAGAGAGGAGGTTCAAGTAAATTCTCTATGCATTTGATTTGAAAGGTATATGTTTATTATACTAGTGGTCAAAGTTCACATTAAAATGTAAAAATATGTATGTATTTACTATAAATACATTAAAAAAAATTATAAGTAGTTGGAAACAGGAAACTCTCCTCCATTGCCAATCCTGATCCTGAGACGTAACCATTAACAGTTTGATCTGCATGCCTCTTAATTTGTTTACTATTCATACAAGCATGTATGTAGTTCTTTCTTTATATTGAATTTATTGGGGTAACACTGGTTAACAAAATTATACAAGTTTCAGGGGCACAATTCCACACCACATCATCTGTGTCTTCACCACCCAAGTCAAGTCTTCTTCCATCACTATTTATACCCTCTATACCCTCCTTCACTTCCTTCACTCCCTCCCCCCAATAATCAAGTACTATGTGATTTCACTCATAGTGGAATTTAATGAATAAAATGAACTAACAAATAGAGATAGATTCAGATAGGGAGCAGGCTGACAGCTGAGGGGGTGGGGTGAGGGTGGGATTGTGGAGCAAAGAGGGGAGTGGGGGGATTGAGCAAAAAAGAAAAGAAAAAAAACTAATGAACATGGGATTGTATGCAATTTTAAATGGAGAAAAATATTTTTCATTAGGTCATATCATGCATTTCTTCAATTGGTTTTTCTCGTTGTAACTGTTCAAACTATACATTGTTGGCATTATTACATACAGAGAAATTTTATTGTTTTAAGAAGCTACATAGCAGTCTATCATATAGATGTTTTATTTGATTTACCCTGTATTTTATTGATGGGTATTTGGAGCAAAGGGTTGACTTTTTAATTAATGGTAGTTAGGACAATATGCTATGAATATGGAAAACTCTAAAGTTATGTATTCAGCTCATACCATAGCCACAGTAAATTTCAGCTAGCTTGAATATTTAAATATTTAAAAAGTAAAAGTACTGGAGAGAAACCAAGATGGCAGAATAGGTAAACACCAAGAATTGCGGCCTCGTACAACCATTTCAAAACCACAATGAAAAGAAAAAACAGACACTACTCAGACCCACAGGAAGGCTGGCTGAGTGGAAATTCTACAGCTACTGAGGCTCAGAGGAGGTGCGGAAATAAAGTGCAGAGTACAGAGGTGTGCGGCAAAGGGGGCTCGCTGAAAGGGCTAGCAGCTGAGGACGAGCTTGTCTTTTTGGTACCGGAGGGAGGCACAAGCTCCTGACGGCTCTGAACTCCAGTTCTGGGTGAGTTTCTGGGGACCCAGACTCATATGGGGAGAAGCTGGACTGTCTGGAACCATCTGGCACTGGGAGGATCTCCAGAGTGGCTCTCTCACAGTGGTGCCGAGGGTCACTGAGACCTGATGCCTCTTAGGGCATGGTTGAGAATCAGCCATAGCTGTTTGCTCCACCTTGTTGATTCCCCGAGAACCCGCTCTACCCAAGCTGCATGCAGAAGCTTTTGCATATAAAAGGCTGGGTAGCCTCAGGCAGAAGCTAAAATAGCATCTCCTTAGAGTTCCAAGAGCCAGCGTACCCAGTGGTCAGAGCGGGACCACCCAGGCTACAACTCCTCAGATCCATAAGGGACACATTCAGGGGACAGACTCAGTGAGCACTAAATCCCCACTGAAGCAAGTCTTGCCCCATAAGGGTGTCTCCAGCACAGAAGTTCTCCCACCATAGACACAGCTGATTCTCACAGTCAAATAGCCTGGAAGTCAATCCCTCCCAGTGATACCAACAACAATCAAGGCTTCACTACAACAAGACTGTGCACAAAGCCAAAAAGTGGTGCACCAAGAGTGTCCACCTCAGGTAATTGGGGAGGCTGAACCACTGGGCCCTATAGGACACCTAGCACAGAAATCCACTCTATCAATGCAGGAAAGCAGCCAAAATGTGGAGACAAAGAAACAGATCACAAATGACAGAAATGGAGGAAAGCAAACGACTGGATATAGAGTTCAAAACCACAGTTATAAGGTTTTTCAAGAATTTTCTAGAGACCGCTGATAAACTTAAAAAGTACCAGCTAGAAATTAAGTGTACACTGACTAAAATAAAGAATAATATACAGAGATCCAACAGCAGACTAGAGGATTGCAAGAATCAAGTCAAAGATATGAAATAGGAAGAAGCAAAAAATACCCAACCTGAAAAGAAAAAAGAAAAAAAGAATACAAAAATATGAAGATAGTGTAAGGAGTCTCTGGGACAATTTCAAGCATACCAACATCAGAATTATAGGGGTACCAGAAGAAGAGAGAGAGCAAGATATTGAAAACCTATTGGAAGAAATAATGACAGAAAACTTCCCCTATCTGGTAAAAGAAATGGACTTACAAGTCCAGGAAGTGCAGAGAACCCCAAACAAAAAAATCCAAGGAGGACCACACCAAGACACATCATAATTAAAATGCCAAGGGCAAAAGAGAAAGAGATAATCTTAAAAGCAGCAAGAGAAAAGCAGTCAGTTACCTACAAGGGGGCACTCATACGACTATCAGCTGATTTCTCAACAGAAACTTTGCAGGCCAGAAGGGAGTGGCAAGAAATATTCAAAGTGATGAATAGCAAGAA
>PVJC01003973.1:28045-66860 GCA_004026665.1 Murina feae | reverse complement strand
AACTAGGGGCCCGGTGCACAAAAATTTGTGCACTCGGCAGGGGTTGGGGGAGTACTTAATCCCTGCCTGTGCTCTCTCACAGTTTGGGACCCTGGAATCCATTGGGGCACACAGCACACACGGAGGGCACAACTTCCTGTGTGCTGTGTGCCCCGCACCGATTTCCAGGCCTCAGCCTCAGGGGCGGAGCTGGCTCAGATCCTCCGCCTCCCCACCCCCCCAGGCTGCCCAGCCGCCTGGAATCCATGGGGGGTCACGGGCACGGGCACTCAGGGAGGCTATCCCTCCCTGAGTGCCCGTGCCCCCACCCCATCACAGATCTACTTCCAGGCTGCAGGGAAGCCTGGGGGCCTGGGCTGGCTTGCTCCCCCAGGCCCGGCTGCTCTGCCGCCTGAAATCGATCGCGGAGGCTCAGGCACTCACAGAGGCGTGTGTGCCCATGCCCCCGCAATCACGGACCTACTTCCAGGCTGCTTTCTGCCTGGAGGTGTGGGGCTGCAGGCAGTTGCTCCTCTGGCCCCCCCACCCGTGTTGCCTGCAGGAAGGCAACAGATGGCGGCAGCCATCTCGGCTGGGCTAATTTGCATACAGCTGCTCTGATTGGCTGGTAGGCGTGGCTTACCCGTCTCGGAGAAACGGTTAATTTTACTATTTCACTTTTATTAGTTTAGATTGTGCCGTTTCCTCTTGGGGGAGGGGGGAATATATATTTCCCATCACTGTTATCAGCATGGCCTCAAAATGGCTTTCCTATTATTGCTTATAAACAAAACCTTTATCACAGATAGCTTGCCTGCTGAATTAAGACACTGTGTTAAGCAGTATATTGCTTCTGTCTGGCAGATCAGCTGTTTGTAGGAAGATAATAATACCAAAAGCAACCACAACAATCAACTACTGTAAATTAACTTAACCGTGTGAAATAATGCCTCCCCTATCAGATTAGCTTTCTGAATGACTTTATCCTTAAATTAAAGCTTGCTGGGGCTGAAGAGTAAATCATTTAAATGGTGCCGGGTTTTTCAGGTAATGTCTTCATATATTACTATAATTTCACTCCGCCAAGGCATGCAGATGGCTGTGGTCTCTCGCTGCTTGTCTCCAGAAAACCTCTCCTGCACTGCCATTTTGTAATTACAGTGCGGCTGAGCTCCTGCCGAGGCTAGATTTCCCAGGGTGCACCAGCAGCCAAGGCAATGTATCTTAAAATTATTATTCTTGTGTGGCCCTCGTAACATAAATGTAAATCTTTTATGCTAACGCTGTCAGAGGGTTAGCTCTGGGGCTCCAAGGTGTGCTGGTGTAGAAATCACCCGCCATCCATCAACCGCGGACCATTTGGGATCCGGCAAATAACTCGCTGTGGGGGGGGAGGGGAGAGGGTTGTAAGCGGAATGAATATTGCTTTGGAGTTCGAGTGGAGTCAAACAAGGCACCGGTGTTTTTTATTTGCTTTTTGGAAGGGGAGGGCGCCCCGCAAAGCCGTCTGTATGGGGGAGTCTCCTAGCTCTGCAGCCCTCTCCTGGGAAGAGAGGGAAGGTTGCCACAAATATAGGTCACGGTGATATTGCAGGGATGTCTGCGGCAGGGACATTGCGGAGAGAAGGTGGGGAAAGTGTATCTTCAGAAAGCGGCCTGGAAATTAAGCTTCTCTTTGAGCTCCAGCCTTGGAAAAGGCGGCTGAGAAGCACCTCTCTCCTCCAGCAAAAAGGAGTCTGCAGGTATCTGATCTTCTAAATAAGTGGGTCTCAATCCCCACTCTCCCTCTGTCAGAGTCCAGAGCCTGCTTCAAGGGACTGAGATGAGGGATAGCTCTGTCAGACTGGGCACTGGAATAGAGAAAATCAGACAACAAAGAGACCACAGAGGCAACCAGAAGACAGGAATCCAAATGCTAGGGAGAGTGGGCACTAACTCCAGAGGATCTAAAGAAGCAACCAGGTACTTGCAACCTGGGAGATGACATGTTTTAAAAAACAGGGGGGAAAGGTGACAAAAGCAGATCATGAAGACCACGAGAGAAGATAATATTAATAACTAGAGGTACAGTGCATGAAATCATGCACAGGTAGGGTCTCTAGGCCTGGCCAGCATCAGGGCCGAGCTGTAGGGCGACCAGTGGGGCGATCAGGGGCCCCTACTGGCACCCGCCTTGGCTGGCCTGAGGCCTTCGGGCTGGGGGCAGCTCTTGCATTGACCATGTACCCCCTGGTGGTCAGTGTGCATCATAGGACCAGTCATTCCACCATTCAGTCAATTTGCATATTAGGCTCTTATTAACATAGGATAATAGCAGTAGTGCCCAGCTGGTGTGATTCGGTTGGTTGGGTCTCCCATACACTGAGAGTTTGCCAGTTGATTCCCCATCAAGGCACTAGCAGGGGTTGCAGACTGATCCCAAGTAGTGGGCATGCAAGAGGCAGCGGATTGATGTTTTTCTCTCATGGATGTTTCTCTCTCTCCCTCTGCCTTCTCTCTCCCTCTAAAATCAATAAAAATAAGGTGGGGTAGGTGGGTGGGAAGAGATCAAAGAACTTGTATGCATATAGCATAACCCAGGAACACAGACAATAGTGTGATTGAAGTTCGGGCGGAGGGCAGCCTTGATGGGGTCAATGGTAGAAAAAAGGGTATGTATGTGATACTTTCAACAATAAAGATATTTTTTTTAAACCGTATTTTAAAAATAATAATAGTAGTAGTAGTAATAATAGCAAGAGGGTAATAACAATAGTAATAATGGCTGTAGCACTAATGATAATAGTAGTAATAACAATACTATAGCAAATATTATCTACCAGGCATTGTTCCAAAAGATTTATATACTCTATTTTCCATCTTTACCAACTTAAAGATGCCAACCTATTTTGACTAATTCTATCTTTGAGGCTTCTCTTTATATACTAGTGGGAATGATAGGTGAGTCATTCAGTCTGGCTTAAAGACAAGCTTAATTTCTTAGTAAGCATTTGAATTGGACAGTGGGAACTAAGCCTTTCCCACTATCTGGCATGTGGATGGCAAAATTAAATGAGTGCTGGATTGGGTGAGAGGGTTTGTAGCTTGCCCAAGACATTTCTAGTAAATGTGTCCCCAGCTGATTGAGTGGACTATAGTTGTAGTGGCCAAATTTCATCAACATAGGGACTTTTTATCCAAGAGATTTTTCATGATTCACAAGTTTATTGATAATAATAAACATAATGGTGCATCAGTAGGGTGTTTTATTTGTGCCAGGCACCAATAAAGCATATTATACTAAATCATCTCATTTATTCCTCTCAAGAATCCTATTGGATTCTACAAAGGAGAAACATGTAGCACCAAGAGGTTGAATTACTTGACCAGAGAATAAGGGATGAAGCCAGAATTTAAGTCTTAGAAGTTTGATTCATAACTCAAGGAGGGGTACTAAAATTTATAGAGTGCCTCCTAAAACCAAGATTTATTTTAAACTATATATATATACACATATAAAATTTTTACTCAACTATATAAAAATTCTACACGGAAATGCAAGCAGCTCTCTTAAAATATGTTTGAAGGTAACTGCCCATCCTTGTTCTCTTGCCTGAGAATCTGTCCCATCATAGCCTCTGATATTGATGTGATGCCTTTGCATTAGTCAGCACTATCTAGGTTATGCTGCAGGAACAAAACACCCCTGAATCTCAATGACTTATGACAACAAAGGTTTATTTCTTACTCATGTTACAAGTTAGTGGAGAGCCAGCTGTGGCTCTGTTTCCTTGTCTGAAAAGAAACCCTGTCTAGGACATTACTATTCTCATGACAAGGAAAAAAGAGTGATGTTGATGGCTCTTAGTACATCTGCTCAGTACATCACTCATGTTACTTTACCCACATACCATTATCCAAAGCAAGTCATGTGGCCAAGCTGATATCCATGGCTTGGAGGGGGAGGGGAGAGAAGAACCACAAACACCCAGAAATAAGAAGCTGGTAGGTGATGGACACTGAGTATTTTATGGTAATATGATCTATCCCTGACCCCACCCATGAGAGCTGGCAGCCATAGCTGTTTGGACTATAAATACTCAGTGAAAAAATACTCATTTTCTCAGAATTTGGAATTCCGACACCCAAAGCTGGCACTTGAAGCAGGAAGGTCATGATGTAGATTGGAGAGTGTATGAGTAATTGAATATGCCAGCTGATGAGGAAACAGGAGCTGCTCATCTTCAGAACAAGTAGAATATGACAAAACACATGGGGAGGGTCAGAACAGAGAGAGATCCTGAAATCCCAGGAGACTTTCAGTTGCTCTTTAAGTTTGATCTTTAAATTTTTATGGAGTCATTAGAGCTAATTTGAGTGGATTTCTGTTCCTTACAAAGCTGAGGCCTCAGAGAGGTTAAATCACTTGCCTATAGTCACACAGCTCTCATAACTGGGAAAGTAAGATACAAATATGAATCTCTAAAAATGACTTGTTTTTTATGCTTATTATAAATGTTTACCTCCAAAAGCATAATGAATAATAAAATAAATACTTATGTACCTATAACCCAGACCATGAACTAATACTTGACCAATAGAGGTGAAAACCCTGTGTTCCCCTCCTGGACACCATTTCTCTTCCTCTCAATGCCTCTCCCCACCTAAAAGGTAAATATTCTTTCAAATTTGGTGTTTACCATCCCCATGCATTTATTTACACATTTTCAAAAATCATATGTATGCTTACATGTGGTTTTAAATATTATGAAAATGAGGTCATTCTGTATGTTTTCTTCTAAAGGTCTTTCCAGACAACATTTGCTAAGTTTCTCAAACCATTGCTGCATCATGGTCTACTTTGGATGGGATCTCTGGGAAACAGCATGCAGTAGGTTTGTTGGAGAGTGCTGGCAGAGGTGCCCCCTGCAGGACAGTGAGAGAAGCAGGATTCAGGAGCAATGCCTCAGCTGATCCCTGGGGAGTTTGATAACTGAGGGCAGCCTTTTGTTCCAAATTGCAATAAGAAGGCCAGACTTTTATTCCCTACAATGTCCAGTTAATAAATATGGGCTGCTCCTGGGAGAGGGCATGGCCTTGGGCGATGCAACTTTCTCCAGCCAACAACTTGGCTGAGCCTTGCCAGCCATTACGCTCTTAGCAGCAGGGATGAGCCTCTGTTCTGAAAGGGTATCTGGGCAGTGCCACCCGCTGGTTATCACAGGTTCTGGTTCTTTCAGGGTCCTGGGCTGACCAACTCCATGTACCCCCAGGTTCCCCCACTCACCCCCATTTAATTCTGTTCCTTGACCTCCCAGAGAAGTTGCTGTGTGATCATTTTAGATGCATCCAGAGTCTACCAGATGTTTATCCTCCTATCTATATATATAAAAGCCTAAGTGACCACAACGACCCAATGACCAGGCAGTAGCTATGATGCACACTGACCACCAGGAAGCAGACGCTCAATGCAGGAGCTGCCCCCTGGTGGTCAGTGCACTCCCACAGCCAACCTCTCACAGCCAGTCAACCTCCTGCAGTCCCTCTCCTGGACTGGGCGAAACAGCCCCAATCAGTCCCAATTGCCCACCAGGCCAAGGGACCCCACCTGTGCACAAATTCATGCACCAGGCCTCTAGTCTCAATTATAATGTGCAAGCCAGAGCAGGGGTGCCTTGTTTAAGATTTTTCAGAGTAATAGGCTATTATTCCTAAGAAGAAGAAATCATCCCTGGGTGCCACTGACCTGGAGGACTTTTTCATTTTTCTCCTTCTTTTTAAAGCTCTGTGACCCGAGGTATCGGAGCTGCAGCATTATGTAAGAAACTCCAAGCAAAGAGACTTGGATTTGACTTGAAGTCTTTCTTTAATATTCAATAAAAAAAAAAAAGTTGGAGATTTATTGGCCTATGGCAGAGACCAATTTCCTGTTACATGGACCAGAGAGGAGATTAAAAAAAGATTTTTAGAGCAGTGCCCGTATTTCTTAAAAAGAGGCAAAGAACTGAGCTCGCCTAATTTTGCAGATCAAGCTTCTAGCGCTGTTCTTTTCTCTAGGCTGATCTGCAATTAGAAGGCTGGAACTAAAATTCTGCAGTCTCCCCACAGGGACCATTTCAATTTTCCTCTGAGCAACAGCCCCATAAGGATCGTCTTCATGGCTCTGAGGTCAAGGTTGAAAGTGGTTGAGTATGGGAAAGATTGAAGACCATGCCACGGGATTTCAGTGATGTTCGCTGGCATGCTCCCTGCAGCTGGAGGAGGGAGGAGTAATTCTTGCAGGCTCCTGAATTTAAAAGCCCTGCCGCAAGGGTTTGGGACCACAGGAAATATGGCAGACAGTACTGACAACAGGTCGGCTATCAATTCCCGAAGTGTCCCAAGCTCAAGGTCACATTGTCTAAGTTTGAATACTGATTCTGTGACCTTGGGCAAGTTACTTACCCTTTCTGGGCCTCTGATACCTTGTCTGTAAAATATAGGTGGAGATGGAGGTAAATGAGATAATATGTGCCACGCTTTGAAATAATGCTGGCACATAATAAAAACTCAGAATGCTAGGTTATCATTACTATAATTATAATTACCCATTGGAAAACCAACTAAATCTGGTTTGAGCTCCGAACTGATATATCTATCAGTGGAATTAGGAAGCAAAGGATTCAACTCACCCAGGCAAATAGTTATGGAGCCCATGATGTGCAGGGCTCTGGGCGAGGCACTGGGAATACACATATGAAGAAAGCATTGGACGAATCTCTATCATTGAACAGCCACACAAACACCAGGACACAGACTCAAATGCCATTCTTGACATTATATTTAGAGTGCAAAGGTAGCCCAAAGCAAGGAGTAATTAAGCCTGTTCAGCAATGGTCTGCAAAGGCATCCTAGGAGGATGATATTGGTGCAGGAGTTTGAAAGATGAATAGGAGCTTGATAAGATGAACAAGATGGGGTGAGATTCCAGGCAAGGTGATAGAAGGTGAAAAGGCACGACTGTCTGAAAGAACACAGCATATGTGTATGTACAAAACTTCACACTTTCAGCATGCGTGTGGGCTTGGGGCAAGAAATTATAGGTAGAGAGGTGGTCAGGGACATGACCATGAGAGGTCCTGAATGTCATGAGGAGTTTGGGTGTCCTGCAAACAATGGGAAAACAAGGCTATGTGATACCTCCTGATTCCTCTACTTAGTTCTGTTCCCTGACTTGTCAATAGCACCAATCTTTTCTTGCAGCACTAGGTCACACTTTCATTCATCACGCCTTAATTGGGCATTTTCTATATGTCAAGTAGAGTACCGTTCACTGGGATGGCTTCACATATAAGCCAGCACGTCTGTCTGCCCTGGCAAAGCTCAAAGTTGAACTTTGATCAATGCAAACTAAGAGGTCCCCTGCTATAGGTAAGTATGAGATATTTCATGAACAAAGAGGAGAAAACCTAGGCATGTAAATAAAACAACAAGAGCTATAGAGAAAAGGTAACATTTGCATGGGGTCTTGAAAGCATGAATCAAAGCTTCATTAGCTGACAAATGGGGGACAATATTCAAAGCCTGGGGAAGGACTTAACTGTTCAGAGACATAAAAAGCTTGAGCATGGCTGAAATTATTGAGTGCAAGTGTGGGTAACTCTTCCTGTTTATTGCAGTGGAGCATCTCTCTTTGAATACCCAACTTCTTTTCAGATCCCACTGGCCAGAAGGGTGTCATGTTCATCCCTCAACCAATCATTGGCAAAGAGTAATGAGGTTTCTGTAATTGGCTTAGATCCCATCATGGGTCATCCAGGGATAGAAGAGTTTCCCTGAACACTTGCCTGCCCAGATTTCAACCTAATGGCAGCGTATTGTTAACAGCGGTGAAAGGAGGAGGACTATCAGTAAATAGCCAGTGGTCTGTATCATGGAGAATAGGTAGAGTCTCATGGCAGGAGAGTCCAAATAGAGTTGAGAAAAAGGCCCAGCCCTGATGTCTGAGGGTGACCAATATTATGAATTTTAAGAGAGGAGATATCAGCAAAGAAGCTTGAGACAGCCAATGAGGTAGGAACAAAATAAATGGGTTGTGATGTCGTGGAAACCCACAATGTGAAGAAGGGATGTCAGTTACAAGAAGGCATAAATGCCTGTAACTGACACAGAGTGTAGGACATTTCTATGTCCCAACAGGATCAGGCAGAGGGAACGATGACAGGTGAAGACCTAAGGAATAACTTCTGATAGGTAGGAGTCCAAGTACCGAGGCACCTGACCAAGAATCCTTCCCTCCACACCATGACCACAGTGCCCCTTCTATAGCCTGGCTCCAGTGGCAGCTGAGTCTGGAGGATGTCTGTGCAGAAGGTCTGGCAGTGCCCAGCGGCAGGGAAAATGCTTGTCTGGGAGGTGGAGAGTTCATCTTTCCCGAGTCGGAGGAAGGCAATCTCTCTGGCAATGAGGTGACAGGGTTCTGATGGTTTCCCTCTCCCAGATCAGAACAAAACTAGAGCCTGTCAGCCAACCCACTAAACACTCAATCTTCCATCTTTATGGGCCTAGCTGTGACATTATTGCAAGAGTCTTTCAGCAAATGAAAAAGAGGTCACCCCAGAAGAATTCATGCACAGATTCTTCTAAATTCTCTTTCTAGGGGCTCCGATTGTGCTTCTGGGCTGGGGGTGGGTGTTCATCTAGAGAGATGAACAACACTCCCCATCAATCGCAGCCAAGACTTATGCCAGCTACAACCTTAGATACCTCATTTGCCAGAGCCAATGCATTTTCTTTTGTGCTTACGTTAGTTGGAATTACTTTTTTTTAGTTCTTTTTAGATTTATTTTGTGTCTCCTTAATCAAAATAGTCCTGTGACACTATCTCTGGCTTACTTATTCTGGGCTTGGCTATTTTCTTTTGCAAAATGGGAACACATACCTTCAGTCCTGCCTGGCTCATAAGACTGACATGAAATTGTTTTTGCAAAATGTCAAATGTTATAAGGATATAAGTCATTCCTAGATACATGGCCCTGATTACACAGAGGCTACAGAACTCTTGACACAGCAAAGCCCGCTCATCCCTCCATGGTCCTCATTTCAGCAGGTGGCAGCACTCAGATGTTCTATCTAAAACTCAGAGTCATCTTTTATGCCTCTCATTCTCCCACATGCCACATGCAATCCTTCAGAAATTATATTTACTCTAACTTCAAAATATGTCCCCAAGTGGTATACTTATCACCTCCTCCATAATGACCTTCATCATTGGACAACCACAATAGCCACATAACCGGCCTCATTTCCACCTTTGCCATTCTACAATCACCTCCCTACAGAACAGCCAAAGCAGGTGGACCTTCCGAAATGAGAGTCAGATCAAGTCACCCCCCGTTCCCAATGCTTTAGACACTTCCCACCAGCCTTCATCAAACCAGGCTCCTTGCCCTGACCTGCTCCCAGGCATGCTTCATTCTCTCCTCCTAGCTCTCTCATTCAGCTCACTCTGTCCCAGTTACATAGGTCTATCTGTTACTCTCTGAACATGCCAATCATACCCCAGGATCTTTCCCTCTGATTGGAGCAATTCTCCCCCAAATTCCAGAAAAGTTCAATCCTTCTCCATTCAGACTTCACCTGATTGGTCTAGCTTCAGTGAGAGCTGTCTTGGTCCTGTTTAAAGTAACACAGAGACATTTAGATACCACAATAAGACACCCACCACTTCCCACATCACACGAACCCTTTGCCTTCCTTTGCTTTTATTCTTCATTGAAGTTATCATAACTTAACTTCATATTACATATTTACTTGTCGATTAATGTCTATGTCCCTCTCCAGAAAGGATATAATGGCCTAGAATGTAATGGAAACTCAAGTATTTATTGAATGAAGGAATGAATGAATGGTGCTATTCCCCAAAATTGATGAGAGCTAGAAAACTGAAATCATTGTTGATTTCTAATTGTAACTTTAATCAGTTTAACTTATTTTCATCAAAGCTGAAACCGTGCCCTTCCCAAGGTAACCAAACAGTGTTATAATGTGGGCTTCTGTGTATTTCTCTCCCCAGCTTGTTGACGAATAGAAACTATAGATGGGTCTCTGCAGCATGGTTCCTAAACATTGCCATACCCTAAGCTTTGGAGTTCTCCAACATGTGGTGGTAGCAGATGACCCGTTGTTTACTACACCAAAAAGACACAAATCCTAACAGAATTCAAATTACTAAGAAATTCTGTCTAGGTTAATAGCATCATGGTCCTAACCAAACACAGAATGGCTGTGGCTTGAATATGACTACATAGTTTAGCAAAGTGTATGTGCTCAATAACACCAGCTCCAGCTCAGGAGGAAGCAATCAAAATATGTGTATTGCCCAACTGTTTTATTAGAATCGCCATGTGACCAAAGTTAGGCAAGGCAAATCATGGTTTCACTTGGCTCATAAAAAAAATTTGCTGACACCTTTAGTGATACATTACTCTGTAACAGGCACTGTGCTAAGCATGCTACTTACCTTGCCATCTAATTTAGGACGAGAATCACTTTCTACATTCACAAGGTAGAATAAGATTTTTTAAAATATATATTTTTATTGATTTCAGAGAGAGGGGAGGTGGAGAGGGAGAGAGAAACATTGATGATGAGAGAAAAATCATTGATTGGTTGCCTCCTACATGCCCCCCACTGGGGATCGAACCTACAACTTGGGCATGTGCCCTGACCAGGAATAGAACCATGACCTCCTGGTTCATAAGTCAATGCTCAACCAATGAGCAACCCCAGCCAGGCTAGAATAATATGTATGTTAATATCCAGTTTCCTACACCTGTCTTATGATTATTCAGACTTACTTCCCCAGCAGCCTCATGCGGCACTGTCTCTTCAATGTCTCAGAGGCACCGCAAGTTCATCTTGCCCTGAATGAATCCACCATCTTATTTCCCAGCATCTCCTCTTGGGTTGCCCATCTCAGCTGATCACCATGAACCAAAATATCAAAGGTGGAGCACAAGATTTTCCCCAGGCTCTGCCCTCTCCCTCCTCTTTCCAATCCATTCTCTCTGAAATGGCAAGAGGATCTGTCTCCTCATCTCTGTTCGTTCTGCTACTGCCTTTAGCCCATGCCTGTGGGAGGATTATGCATGCATGCTCTGTCGAGGCCAGAAGGTACCACAAGACCTGCTTTGGCTAATGAATGATGAGCAGAAGCACGGTGTGTCTCCCTTAGGCTAAAGTGACAGGTGACCAGATTTAAAGCAGTACACCATTGACCGGGGGGGGGGGGGGGGGGGCAGCTTTTTCTTTCTTTTCTTTTTTTTATTATTACTTAAAATATTACGAAGGGTAATCAGGACGTTTTTTAAAATGCCGCGGGATGCAGGACAAATTGTTAAAAATCGGGACTGTCCCACCAAAACGGGATGTCTGGTCACCCTACCTTAGGCAGAACCCTTTATAGTCAGTTTGTGACTCACTATATCTATTTTTGCCTCTGCTACAACTGTTGAAATGTTTCAGAGAAAGGCTCCTCTCTCAGCCTGGATCCAGGAGTGAGGATGGAATAGAGAAAAACCCCAGGCATCTGATCATGGACATGCATTCTGAATGAGAAATTAGCCTTCAAAGTCACTGAGACATAAGGGCTTGTTTGTTGCCACAGCACAGCCTTGCATATCCTGACTAATACATTTACTAATACAATGTACTGCAAGAGAGAAACCAGCCTTGAAAGCCACTGAGATTTGCAGGCTCTCTTGTTACTACAGCACAAACTACCATGTCCTGAATGATATATTACCTTAATGACTATCTTACTTGGCTAACAATAGTTTCCACTAATTTCTAAACTTCCAGGTCATCTCCCACACCTGGAAGATATGATAGATCACTCTGGTTTCTAACTGAGGCTTTAGCAAAATTTTTCTGTAAAGAGCTGTATAGTAAATATTTTAGGCTTTGTAAGCCATACGGTCTCTGTCATCCCTACTCAACTCAGCTGTAGTGTGAAAGCAGCCATAGACAATAAACAAACAAATGAGCGTGCCATGTGCCAATAAACTTAATTCATGAACAATGAAATTTGAATTACATATCATTTTCTCATGTCACAAATATTATTCTACTTTAGATTTTTGTTAAAACCTTTAAAGATAAAAACCATTCGTAGCTAATGAGTCATTCAAAAATAGGCATCAGGCTGGATGTGGTCCTCAGGCTATAGTCGGCTGACCCCTAATTTAACGGAAGGCTTCTGAACATGAGGTTGAAAGCCCTTCACAATTTTGCCCCAGTGGCTTTCTCTCAACACATGCACATGCACATGTGTACACACACATGCAAGCACAGACGTGTCTTTAGCTCTCTTAAAACTATCATCATTCGCTGAATTGACTTTGTGTGCCCCTAGGCCTTTGCACATCTTGGTCCTCCTACTATGAATGCCCTTCCTTCCTCTCCATACCACGTAAGCTTTGATTCATCTATCAAGCCTGCATTCAAATGTCACATTCTCCATAAAAACTTTGCCAGTGCCAGAGGCTGGTTTGGTTGCTCTTTCTGTGTTCCTACAGAACTTGCATGTGGCTTATTACAGAATTCATCGATATCCTGCAGTAGGTTTTCTCAACCTCGGCACAACTGGCATTTGAGGCCAAACAGTTCTTTGTTGTGGAAGCCTGCACACTGTAGGCTGTTTAGTAGCATCGCAGGCCTCCCTGCCTACTAGGTGCTGACAGCACACTCTCCCCAGTTGCAAAAACCAAAATATCTCCAGATATTATCAAATCCCCTTTTGCCCACACACCCCATTCAGTGAGAACCACTGCCCTAAATACTGATGTGGGCACTGAAGCCTGTAGCCCCTTGAGGACAAGGGCTAGAAATTTTTTTTTTCTTAGCATCAGCACCAAGCACATGGATTAGTGTAGAGCAGGCCTTCATCAAGGATTTGTGGAATGAAAAAAATGAATAAGACACTGAAAATTATTGACTCCATTAGCATCGATCTGAATAATTTCTAAGAGATGTGATTCTAGTACTCCTGTTATTCTTTTCCATACCTTTGCAGAAAAGGCAGTTCTGTAAAATCTGAGCATCATAAAAAGATTTTCTAGTACGTGCCTTGTTTTATTTATGCTGCTCTCACAAGCGCAATTAACACTGCATCTGTTTTACTAACAATTCCCTTTGTTTTATGCAGTGCTCTATATTTCGCCAAATGTGCACAGACCTGGGCTTCCACAGTCTGCAAGTGGGTAAATCCCTGCATCTGCAGGGGGAGGAAGAGACAATCAAAACTCTTCTGGCAGCGTCGTTTCTCAGATCTCCGGCATATCCCAGCCTAAATGCGCTAATGAGTTTACACAGCCCACCCTGCTCAGTAGATCAGAGAAGAGATAGAGCAGATGATGCTGTCCAAGGAGAGGACTGTATTGGGGGGCCTGCTGCATCTTCCCTTTAATCGGTGTTCGGGTAGGTCCTACAGAGAATCTTTCCTCCTCACAGTCAAACACGCTTACGTAGCATCCACACTGAAACGAGGACACCCAGTCGTAAGGATTCGGCCACTGCTCATGGACTCTGAGGTCCAGGTGGTCAATGGAGATCAGACTCGAAGTTGTAAACATGTTCCTGTCCAAAATCCTAGACTGGGCAAGTTGATGCCAGAACATATCCCTTTCCTGGTGCAGAGATGAAAGATGCGAGGCAGGTGCTTGAAATAATATGAGCGAGGGTCTTACCTTTAGGGGGATTGAGCTAATAAAATATTAAAGAGATGAAGAAAATAACAAAGAACTTAAATTAAAAAAGAGAGAGAGAGAGGGAGATGAAGAAGAGTAGAGCGGGAGGAGCATGGACTGCAGAGCCCTGCTGCCTGGGCTCCTCACTGGACTGGGCCATCTTCGGTGGGGGACATGGGACATGCTTCTTAACCTCCATGGACACAGGTAAAACAAGAATTAGTACCTGCATCCTTATGAACAGTGAAAGATGAATACGGGAGAAGCACTTAGCAAGTACTATACTATGTGCTTGGCGCATAATAAGCACACAATCAAGTACATCTGTTATTAATAAGATTAATAAGTACTTGACGCAATGAATACACTCAATTAATGTAAGCTATTCTTATACCAAGTGTTAAAATTGGTGTTTGAAGATCATTTGGTTTATAACTTTCCTTTAAAAGCTATGAACCCTAAATACACACACACACAAAATTGTGCACCCAGAAGTGCTATGACAGCCAACAACTAGATGAAGAAAATAGCAACAATCTGGAATTTCCATGTTTTGAACACCTATTATGTAATAAGCTTTGTGTTTTAGTTGTGTGTTGCTTCACCCAGAAATGTGAACTCCATGTGGTCGGGGACCTTGCCCGATTCCTACAGTAACGTGGGTTAACACAGTGATAGAGGAAATCACAGGCTATTTGGTGAGGGGAAAAAACTGGCCGCAGACATGAAACCCTGGCAGAGATGGCAATGAGTTCAGTGTAACAGAAAAAAAGTAGGCAAACAAGAAAAGCACTGTGTGTGTGCACTGCTCTATTTCACTGATTTTTTTTTTTAAGCCCAAATCACCAAACCCTCCCTTTATCCACACTCTCAGGGCACATGAGCAAGACACAAACATTAACACTGGAGATCATTTTTATTAGTCTGTCTTTACCTCTGCACCGAGGGGGAAATATATGACATATATATATCCCAAGACTTAACGAAAGCTTGATTCCACGCCTTGATGAAACGTTACTCATTCCTGATGAGTAACCTGTTTTGATCTCCCCCCCACCCCACCCCATCCCGATCGGGCCCTGTCTCAGCACAGTGATTGCTACATTCCAAATTTTACTGACCGCACAGATGCATTTCTTGCAAGCGAGAAAGAGCCTTTCCCTTCCTGACTCAGAGAAGCAGGATGTTTATGACCTGTTTATAAGAGTCTGCATAAAATACAGCTTCGGAGTCTTGGCTGTGAGTAGGCTACCTGGAGTCAAGTGTGTCTCTTAAAATATGATGCATCACTTGCAGGAATGGTTTCTTAGCCTCCTGCCTCCCCCTCCCCTTCGACCCCCTCAAATCCATTGCTCTCCCATAAATAACGATGGGAGGTGATGGCCCGACCACCACTTCCATCGTGCCCCCACCTGCACGATGTCTTCCCTGGTGGATTTTTGTTAAGAAACAAGATACAACTTTTATTGAGATCAATAAAAGATTAAGGTGACAAAGTGATTTATTGGCTATGGAGGAGGCTCATTTTTCCCTCACCACGGCAATCGCTACCGGAAAGGATGTTTTTTTAGCCTGGGTCTTCAGGAAAGTGGTGAGAAGCCAAGACTCATTTATCAAAGCAAAAGAGAATGATTAAAAGCCACGTGGAAACAGACAAAGAACACGCATGAGCCAACGTTGTCCTGGTCACGGGTTACTTCACTGAAATACCAGGTCCTAGAGTGGGAAGGCGTGGAGGAAACACACGGGTTCTTATGGAGAATGAAGCGCAGTAGGACGTGAGAGCGATGGGTCAGAAATGCTCGGGCTGAGGTCCAAGCAAGGAAAGAACTGCCCTTTGGCAAACAGGAAATGGGGCTGTGAGCTACCGCTAGGGGCAACCTAGAGCTCTGGGAGCCAGCACATCAGGGTGGGAAATGCACCCACTATGCTTCATTTGGACCAGATTCTTCACTTTTACAAAACAGCCTACTGTCCTCCCTTCTCCACACTCTTTCCCACGCTGTTTCCTCTGCCAGGAAGTCTCAGCACCCACCCCCCTTCCCTTCCTGGAGATCAGGCCCTCATCACTCAAGGCAAACTCAATGCCTCCCCAGTTCCCAGTCTCCCAAACAGAGAGTCCCTCTCTGCCTTCTGGTGAGGATAAACGCCAGAAGCACTCATGCATGAAGCCCTACTAGGCGCCGGAACAACACAGAGCACTTCACATGCTAACAATATCCATGTGACAGGGAATTTTATGAATTCTCTCTCCATTCCCTGCGCCTCACACATAGTTGGTATTTAGTAAATATCTTTAACAAATGAATGCGTGAACTAATTAAAGCCTCGGAACAGGCCCAGGAGGAGTAGCTATCATTATCCCCATTTCACTGAAAAAGAAAATGCAATGTCCCGAAGTTCGCAATGTGCTTAAGCATGGCTGGGGTTCACACTTTCCCCTTTCTCTCCCATCTCTTGCTGTAGAAAGCAGCCCGCTAACCACACCCCACCCTCATACCCAGCAGCACAAGAAGAGGAAAAATAACCCCCGAGACAATAGGCAAAGTCAAAATTAGAGACATTTGGAGTACGGAAGCTAAGTCCTGACCCCAGGGCTGCTTTTAAAGATAATTGGGTTTGATGCTGCTGTTAACAGAAAATCATCCCATGAACCTCTCTGCCATTTATGGTCCCTGAGACCCATGGCACCTTGTCCAGGTGGGGGGTGCGGCAGGGGGGTTGCAGGGTCGGGCTTCCGATTTAGCAGTCACTGTGAATTCCCCATTAACTGCATAATGAGTTGATTTTAAATTCTGACATTATAAAACACACTACGCCATTACCCTCTGGATCAGCACAGCCACGAACACCCCTCTGGAGAAAGCAGAACTTGCCAAGCATTGATTTTTGTTTTTAAGTAAGCCAACGCCATTTCATTTCTAGGAATCCATCCACGGATCCACTTGCATTTGTGAGAAATGATGCAAGCACTGCATTATTCATTGCAGTCGTGTCTGCAAGTGCCAGATACTGGGACCGGCCCCACAGTCCATCACTGGGGCCCTGGAGAGACACCACATGCACACTCATACAGGTACACAAGAGATGACTGTCCAGCTGTGAAAGGATTGCTAAGATGCTGGGTAGAAAGAGAAGGGTGAAAAACAGCAGTGATGATGTTATAGACACAGATGCACAGATAGATAGATGATAGATAGATAGATAGATAGATAGATAGATAGATAGATAGATAGATAGATAGATAGATAGATACAAGGGCAGGGATAGGAATAGGTACATAGATAGGGACAGGGGTAGGGATAGGTATAGGGACAGGGACATAGACAGGACTAGGTACAGCAATAGGCACAGGGTCAGGGACGATAGAGATAGAGATAGAGATAGAGATAGAGATAGAGATAGAGATAGAGATAGAGATAGAGATAGAGATAGAGACAGAGATAGAGACAGAGATAGATAGAGATAGAGACAGAGATAGAGACAGAGATAGAGACAGAGATAGAGACATACACAGATGTTTGTCTCTGTAAAATATCTCGGGAAGGATCCAGGATGATCCCACATGGCTGTTGCTTCCTGAGAGAGCAAGTGCAGGGCTAAAGGCCAGGAGTGGGGAGGAAAGTTTTCTCCCCTGAACCTTGTCAATGTTGCCTTACATGAAAGCATTTGAGATCTTGCTCCCCGGCATATGTCATCAGTTTGGCTTAAATAAACTCTCATAAAAATTCACATAAAACCTTAAATTTGTATTCCATGCTTGCGCTGCCATAGATAATGTCATCCAGCAAATATAAACTAAGTGCCTACTGTGTGCCAAGTACATAGGGTAGCAGTCATTAACAGACAGCAATCCCTATGCCCTGCTAGCAGAGAGACAGAAAACAAACAAGATAAACACACAAAATGTCTAGTCATATGTGCCAGTCGTAAGTGCTAAAGGGAAACAAAACAAAGAAAAGTCGTTGGCTTTGAAGCGGTGAGAAGTGGTTGGAACGTTAGGGCAAGTTATGTGACCACTGAGTAAAGGAAATGAGGAGAAAGCCAGGCCGGCAGGCACAGGGGAGGGCAGTGCAGGCCGCTGGGAGGCCTGGGACCCCGGCATGTTTGTGTTCCAGAAGTAGGATTGATGTGGCCAGAGCAAGGAGGGATAAGAGGAAGGGATGGCTAATGAGCCACAGAGGTGCCGTGGGTCAGATCCCCTGGGTTTGCAGGAAGGAGTCTGGCTTTTACTTCCCACTGAGGGCTCAGAGGGGAGAAGTGACGTGACCTAACTTACTGCTTCAGGATTGATGGCCACGGTGGCTTCAGGACGGAAGATGGATGACAGGGAACTGCAGCACGGAGGCGAACAGTTAGGAGGCTGTTGCAATATCCAGAAAAGAGATGAGGACGATGTGCAGCAGGCGATGGCAGTGGGGTCCATTCTTGATACAGTGGGAAGATGGAGTTGGTGGGGTTCAGTAACATGTCAAACGGGAGGCATGAGAAAAGAGGGGTGAAAATGACACCAAAATTCTTGGCCCAGACCTCTGGGGGGGTGGGTGGAGAGAGAATCAACAGTCAACCTGGAATAACAGGGAGGCATCTGAGCAGAGGGTGTTTTGCCGGAGCAACCCAGGCACTATCCAAAGTTAAGACAGCACCCCGTGAACTCGGCCCAGGAAAGTAAAGGGGGAAAAGACCAGCTACAACTCTGGGGCTTGGCCAGATCGCAGAGTCCCACTGTGTGGTGCTGAGAACACGGCTCTGCATCCAAAGGGTCTGTGTTCTTTCCCTGACTCTGCCAGTTACAGGCTGTGCGACCTCAGATTGCTTACCCTCTCTTGGTATCCACTTTCCTGCCTGTTTCGTGGAGATAATAACAATATCTACTCCCTCGGCTTGTGCTGCCTATGAAGTCCTCTAACTCGTGTGGAGGGCTTGGCATTGTGTCGGACTCTTTGTTGTTTTCTCAGTCAAGACCAGCTGCTTCTGGGAAAATAGAAATTACGTTACTGTGTCATGGGCTGAACATTTGGATTGGGGGAGGGAAGGTGTGTAAAGCCCTGGGCCTTTCTACTTCAGAAAGTGCCACGTAAGCCTAGGAAGCAGGTGATGGTGCTGATATGGTGGTGGTGGTGGTGATAATGGTCAGTGCTGTCACCATCCTTGATGACAGGATACGGCGCAACAAATGATGAACTCCTTAGGAGCTCGGAGGGGGAAACCAAGGTAAAGCAGAAGGCAAGCTAGTTAACAAACAGATAGAAACTTGATCAATGGACCTAACTGTGCCATTTGTCCTGTGAACAAGGAGACTTCAAGGCCGGGAGCCACCTGGAGCTGACAGGAGAATTTAAATCATTCCAGTCCCACCAGCTCCAAACACCTTCCTTTGTGGCTACCAGGAAATGTGGTGTGGAGGCACCTGTGTGCAGACCTCATCAGCAGAACAGAGAGGAGGCATTGACTGCAGCATGAGTATTCTGCCCCAATAGTGTGCTCCACACAGGGCCCATAGCTGAGGTCGGGAGTTACCCCAGGAGGCCCTAGAACCAAAACTCAGATGCACTGCAGGGCCAGCTGCCGAGGGCCACCACAGGCCAAGCCCATAATTGTCCTCCAGCTTGAAAATAGATGGTCTTCCGCATCCACCGAAAGAGGCGGGCCATGTGGGAAGGGAAAGGACTCATGTGACATGGACATACACGCTGAACCCATACACAGAGGGAGGCCCACAGATACAGCCAATCACAGGCACACACAGATATGCAGGCCGGTGCCTGCTCAGAGAGACACAGACACAAGCAGACAGATGTCACAAATAAGCACAGGGTGACATACAGACACCATGAAACCGTGCACAAGCACATCCACCGAGAAACACATAAACATGCACAAGACGATGTATGATGCAAATACAGGCAGGCACAGTAAGAACTACGTGATGCAGACATGCAGAGATCCAAAGATGCACACATAGGCATGGATGCACACATGCACATGCACACACACACATCACACAATGCAATGACTATAAGCTAAACTTTAACAATCATAATAGGAAAAGTCAGCAAGGAGTATGCTGACGATTCTACACGTTCCCAATGCTCAAAGAGGACAGATACTCTGCCCCCTCCCAATGCCAATCCCATGTAGCTCTCTATCTGATGCGCTCTGCTCTGCACGTAAGCAGTTCTGATTTAGATGATAGATAGAAACCATTTATACAGTTAAACACGGTAGGGGTCTAAACGCTGCTCCCCGCAGAACACCAGATGTGAATAGATGAACATTTGATTGTCCTCGCGCCTGTTCCTGACAAGCTAACAGATAAGAAACCATCCCACTGAATTCCCAGAAAACTGGAGACCACGAGTGCAGATAGCAGCATGAGGGAAGAGCTGGGATTTATTAAGGCAGAGCTCTAAATATTAAAGAGATGGCAGCTGGCCGTGCTTCCCTCAGCAGACTTTGTAGGCGGGATATCACTTGATAACCAAGATGAATGAGCAGAGTTTATACTGGAGAGTGTTCAGAGCCCAGAGCATCAGGAATGACCACATGTAGGCAGGAAGCAGGCATTGTGTGCCCTTCTGGACACTGGGGTATTTGGAACGGGGGACAGGGATGTCCCATTGTCTAAATTGTCTCTGCCCAAAATTCCACTAGGAAGTGTTCCAAAATTCCTTATTAACATATAAATATGTTGAAAAGACACTCAACAAAACGAGTCATTAGGGAAATGCAAAGCAAAACCACAAGGATGTGGAGAAATCTGAACCCTCGTGCATTGCTGGTGGGAATTTAAAATGGCACAGCTGCTGCAGAAAACAGAATGGCGTTCCTCAAAATAAATAAATAAATAAACACAGAATTACCATTGAATCTAGCAATTACACTTCTGGGAATAGACTCTAAAGAAGTAAAAGCAGAAACCCAAACATATATTTGTACATCCATGATCACAGCAGCATTATTTACAATAGCCCAAATGGGGAAGCTGCCCAAGTGTCCATCAACCAATCAATGAATAAAAAAGGTGTAATACACACACATGCACACACAGAGGAATATTTTTCTTCTTTTATTGATTTTTAGAAAGAGGTGGAGAGGAGAGAGAGCAACCCGGGCATGTACCCTGACTGAGAATCAGAACAACAACCCCTCAGTGCACAGGACAATGCCCTACCAACTGAGCCACACCAGCCAGAGCCAGAGGAATATTTTTCTGTTAAATGGGAAGGAAATTTTGACACATACTATGACATGGAGGAACCTTGAGGAAATGATGTTAAGTGAAAGAAGACACACACACACACACACACACCACAAATATTTTGTAGTTCTAGTTATATAAGGTTCCTAGAACAGTCAAAGTCTCAGAGACAGAAAGTGGAATGGTGGTTGCCAGGGGCTGGGGAAGAAGAAATGGGAGTTAGTGTCTAATGGGGACCGAGTTTCAGTTTGGGATGATGAGAAGGATTTCGGAGATGGATGGTGGTGGTTGCATAATGTTAATGTACTGAATGCTAAAGAACTGTATACTTAAAAATGGTTAAAATAGTACATTTTACTTTATACATATTTAACTACAATAGTACATATATACTGCTTTATGGTTTAATGCATGAAAATACTTCCCCTCCAAAGGGATCGTAAAGATTAGTTTACAGCTAGCAGACACTAAGATCCCTTAGGAGGAAAGATGGGAGATCTTAGGATGTCATCATGGAGAAACACCCCCAGTGACAGAGAACATGTAAATATCACCTATGAACATGCCACCTCTCCTCATTCCTATGTCCCAATACCTACCCATCATCTTCACCCAAGCAAGGCCACTGGGCTCACAGTTAAGACCCTCCCATTCTACCCCAACAAGATCCTAAATCAAAAGAGGGGAGAAGGAAGAAAATGGCCACCCTGAGATAGCCCAGATGTCTAAATATTCTAAAGGTGGCAAGAAAATTCACATTGTGCAGCATCTTGCACAGAACCCCCTGCACCAAGTATTATATATATATATATATATATATATATATATATATATATATATATATTTGTACTCATGGCAGCTAGATGAGTTGTTAGCTCCATTTTGCAGATACAGAACAGAGGTCATTTTTAAAATTTGTCCCCCATTTCACAGCTTGCAAGTGGCAGATTCAAACACTAAATGCCCACCTTCAAAACTACAAAGCCCATGAGACTATTCTAGCGTTTGTGAAGCCTAAACAATTATATATTGGTCCAGGTAAAACAACTCAAGCCACCGAAAAAAATCAATGCATAATCCCCTCTCCTTGAGTGTGGGCAAGACCATGACTTGCTTCTAACCAATTGAAGATGACCAAGGTGGTGAACTTCCATAACTAGTTTCATTACGTAGGACTCTGTCTTGCTGATGGACTCACCAGAGACTCTTCTTCCTGATTGATTCAGTGGCTGTGGGAGGAGTTCACATGGCAAGAGACTGCATGGTGAGGAGCTGAGGTGGCCTCTGAACAAAGCAGGCCGGGGACGGGGGAGGGCGGCGTGGAGGAGATGGGAGTAAGCTACAACACTGAGGAACTGGACTGAATGCTGCCCACACCACACCAATGGGACATGGACCCTTCTCCAGTGGAGCCTCCAGACTGCAGCCTCCTGTGATCTTAAGCAAAGGACCCACCCAAGTTGTTTCTGAATTCCTGATCCTCACAATCCACGAGATAACACATGCAGCAAGTGTTTTCAGCCTCTACCCTGTGGTAACTTGTGATGCAGCAACAGAAAACTGTATCAGCAAAACCCTTCTTCCTGCCCTTTAATCCCTCCCACTGATAAGCCTTCCAGCAGCAAGGACATTTGCCTCAGCTCTGAGCCCGACGAGCAATCCTGGAGCCACCATTCTGTCCGAGTGGCCCGAGATTTATGAATGGCTCTACCGTCCATTAGGCCGAGGGAAGGGGCTGGGGTGTCTCTGTTCGTGTTTAGAAGTCCATTTGTTTCCATTCCTTGTCAGCAGTTTGCATAAGTGAGTGGTTTTATTTCTTGGGAGAGAGGAGGGAAAACGCACGAGTTACCCCAGCAGTGGGAGATTTGTCAAATAAAGCTTTTAATAATGGGGCTGTTTGACAGTTTTATAGTTCTTCAACTTTCCAGCCATTTGAAGGTGGTAGGTTTTCAATAAAAATGAAGTCCTTTTCCAACAGAAACTCGGTCCCCTGTTATTTTAAAACAACTGGTCCAGGGTGCACTGAAGCACCTTAATTCCACTACCGAAAGTAAATCTCTCTCCTTTTCCGTATTAATAACTCGGGCAATCCATCAGCCCGAGACGGACTGTGAGCTTTTTGCACTAGTATATCCAGGTGGCCTGATGAACCACATCTGTAACGAGACTTGCTGGGTGATCATTAGGCTGTTCCTGAAAATGAATGGCCTGGCTTTCTCAGCAGCTTACTTAAGTACACCAGGGAGGGGCCGGCGGCTCACACTTCATTCTTTAATTTCCTTGGATTCTTCAAAAGTTCTGGATCTCAGGAAGTGGTCCAGAGATTAGGTGATGAGAAAGAGGTGGTACATTGGACAGGACCTAAGATTTGGAGTTTGAAGACTTTGATTCTAGAATGAGAGCCATCACAGCCCCATCCACCCTCCACCCCCAGTGCGGAATTTGTAAAAGAAGGATGAGAGCTTGAGTTCAGAAGTCAGAATTCTGGGGCTCAGATCCTGACTCTGTAAACCTGCCAGAGTGATCAGGAAATATATCTATTCCCTCTGTGCTTGAATTCCCTTGTACGAAAAATGCAGTCTTTAGCAGGTCTCGTAGGCTCAAAAAAAAAAGGGTTTACTGGTATCTCTGTAAATTACATAGCCAGGTTCTTCTGATTCTTACTAAATGCTCATTCAATGCTAATTGTTCTATTATTATTATTAGTCTTATTATTGGGCATGTCATTATCATCAGTCAAGAAATTTTGTTAAGCCCAGAAGTCAGAAATTCATCTTTAGGGCAGAGCTCTTGTTTGGCTAAGACCCATTCTTTCTGCTCTTATCAGAGAGGGTACCCAGTGTCTGATGGATCCTGTGTTGGGCCCAGTGTTTCCATACAATAGGTCATTGCATCTGGCATCTCTGAACATCAAGTGATGCTCCAGACCGAGGAGAAACAGCCAAAAGAATGGTTGGCTCTAAATTTAAAGGTTCCACCTGGCCGGTGTGGCTCCGTGTTGAGCATCGATCCATGAACCAGGAGGTCAAGGTTTGATTCCCGGTCACGAAACACGCCTAGGTTGCGGACTCGATCCCCAGTGTGGGGTGTGCAGGAGGCAGCTGGTCAAGGATTATCTCTCATCATTGGTGTTTCTGTCTCTCTCCCTTTCCCATCCTCTCTCTGAAATCAATAAAAATGTATTTTTTAAAAATAATCTATAGTAATAAAAGGGTAATATGCCATTAGACTGGATAGACCAGACGTCTTCTGGAGGTCATTCTGGACGTCCTTCATGACAAAGCCAGGGATGTGGCCAGCCTGCAAACTACCCGTGGCCCCTCACCCAGGCTGTCCCTGACCCCAAGTGGGAACCCCTCATCCTGATGGGGACATGGCCAGCCTGCAAACCACTTGAGGCCCCTTGCCCAGGCTGGCCCCACTCCACAGCAGGGACCCCACCCTGATTGGGGGCATGGCTGGCTAGTAAACCCCATGGTCCCTTGTCCCACCAGCCCTGCCCCCAGCGGGGACCCCCCACTCCAGCCCAGGGCCCCCTTCAGGGCATGCCAGCCAGCCCCCACCCATGCACCAGGCCTCTATCCTATATAATAAAAGGGTAATATGCAAATTGACCCTAACAGCAGAATGATCAGAACGACTGCTGGACCAGTCACTATGAGGTGCACTGACCACCTCTTGGTCCCTTTCCCCAGCCAGCAGACTCTGATTGCCTGATGACCACCTGCAACAGGGACAGGGCCGGCAAGCGGGTGGTAACAGCCAACCTTTCGGTCCCTTCCCCCCTGCCATCAGGCACCGATCACCTGATGGCAAATGGGGTACCAGGAGTGGGTAGCAGCAGGTGGTGGGGCTGGCTGTGGGCAGCTGGGGAAGATGGCCCTGATCACAGGCCAGGTCTAGGGACCATACCTGTGCATGAATTTCATGCATTGGGCCTCTCGTAATAAAGATAAAAGTTCAGCAGTGGGAAGGATTGGGGAGAGAATCATCGTTTTTCATTATAAGCCCTGTGTATAGCTTGAATTGTTTTGCAATTTACATCTACTACTTTTATTACAAACTAGAGGCCCAATGCATGAAATTCATGCAAGAGTAGGCCTTCCTTATCCCAGCTCCAGCACCAACGTCCCTGTGGCACCTGGGAGCTGGGCTTCTCTCACAGCCCCGGCTTCATCTGGAAGGTCTTCTGGAAAGATGTCTGGTCTAATTAGCATATTATGCTTTTATTATTATAGATTATTATAGATGTGCTGTTATTATAAGTGCAGAACTAATAGCATCAAAGCTATGCACCTTAGGGCACTAGAGAGACACTAGCTGTTACTCAGGTTGAATGTCAGATGGACATTCAAGTGCATCTTTTACCAACCCTGAGGGGGTCCTCATCCTCCAGGGCTGCAGAACCATCAACGACCACACAATGGTTCCACAGACCTGTTTTCTGGGAAGAAGAGATGCTAAAACCTCTCCTCTCTCTCTGAAACCCAGAAGGCAACCCTACCACACAGGCTTTGCCCCTTTCTGCCTCCTGCTCTTCTCACTGGAAGCGCATGACCCTCCTCACTTAGTACCATAGGTCCCTGCCTATCCCACCAGTGCTGATGTTCTAGGCCCTGTGAGACCTTCCATGTGCCAGAATGTGCTCACCAGTAATGCCCCTCTACCTGTAGTCTCTTGTCCCCAGAGCCCCTTTATTCTCATGGCATAAACATAGAGTCCTGAGTCCTACAGCGCCCAGAAACCCCAATTCCATCCCCATCCATTGCCAAGTGCACCTATCACAGGTGTAAACCGTTGTCATCACTCTCTTACCCCTTGCCATCCCCATTCTCATTCTCATTGTCAGTCCCTCTCCTTAACAAGTCAGGAATCCCTCCCTGACCCACAGAGCCCTCTGTGGGCTCTGCAACCACTCAATTTCCTGTCACAATGAGTTTAATAGTTCAGCATGCTCCATTCTTAGCCCTTGTCTGTCCAGGCTGAAAAGGCAGAATCTTACAGCCTGTGTTATATTAAAATCATTTTTTTATAATTAAGTTTCTGAGTCTTGTGCATTTTTTGAATCAAGGTGACCCTTTGGCCTGTGTCTTTCAGAATCCAGTCACTTCCTTCTCTGAGTGGCCACAATACCTGCTCACTGATCTCCTGGCCACCTTTCCCGCCACCCCCAGCTGTCTGCCCAGGAGTTAGCTCCGCCCAGGACCTCTGCTCTGGCAGGGGGACCTTCTTGGAACAATATAGCTCCATTATGATCCCTCTGTCATTCCTTCCTGGAATTTAATTGGATTTTTCTCTTCTCTTTGTTAGTCGAAATCACATAATAAAAAAATCTCCCCGAGTGCAATCACTTTTCATCGGCACCATTCCAACACGTCATGAGGAGGCTTGATAGAAAAGGGGCTCTCTCCTGTTCCACACAGGAAATAAATATTTGACTTGCAACCAACTTTATTTATGAAGTGGATTAACCCAGGCAACACCCTAGCGGGTAAAATCCTTAACTGCCTACTTAAGGTGGAGGTCACTTCATCAGCCGCTTTCACAAAGGAGTCCTGCAGGTGAAATTGGTTGGGGATTCGAGCAGGGCAGAGTTTCATAGAGTGGAGGTCACAGACCACCTAAATCAGAATTTCCTGAGGTGCCTGATAAAAAGTCCGATTCCTGCCCTGGCCAGAGTGGCTCAGTAGGTTGTGTGCCATCTCATGGACCTCAAAGTTGCTGGTTCAATTCCCAGTTGGGGTACATGCCCAGATTGGGGGCTTGGTCTCCATGGTGTGGACAGGGGGGCCATGCAGGAGGCAGTGATCGATGTTTCTCTCTCCCTTCCTCTCTCTCTCTAAAAATCAATTTTAGAAAACATAGAAAAAAATTCTTAAAGTTAGATTCCTATGCCTAACCTCAGGAGGCCTACTGAGTCCAGATCTCTTGCAGATCAAACCCAAGAGCCCATTTTTTTAAATATAATTTTATTAATTTGAGAGAGGAAGGGGGAAAGAGAGAGAGAAACATCAATGATGAGAGAGAATCATAGGTCAGCTGCCTTCTACACACCCTACACTGGGAATCAAGCCCACAACCTAGGCATGTGCCCTGACAAGGAATAGAACCATGACCTCTAGGTTCATAGGTCGATGCTCAGCCACTGAGCCACACTGGCTGGGCCCAAGAGCCCATTATTTTAACAGTAAAGCAATGGTGCTTGGATTTTAGTGCTCATCAGTTAAGATGCTGGGGAGTGATGGTGGGGGGAGGGAGGGTCCCAAAGTATAAACTTGCTTCATGAAATTTTAAAAAGAGGAAATGTGTGGTATCCCCTCAGACACTTGGATTACAACACGATAAGCCACCATGCAGACACTTCTCCCCTCCCACCTGCATAGCCCCTCCACTTAATTTACCTGTTTCTTCTCTGTCTATGTGGAAGTTTAGTTGGCCTTCTCAAAAATTGAACACCAGACTCAGGGAGAAGATTTAGTGGTTTGGATGATTTTTAAATACATTTATATGATATATACGTACACACACATACCTATAGATAAATAAAAACACTGGTTCTGAAATATTTAAGCAATCAATATTGCAGGTTGACATTGATGTGCAAAGCAATTAATTATGCATCATTTCGTTCTTATTCCTGTTGATCTAAGGCCAAAATGTAGCCTGCATTTTCAAAATTAAGCACTTATTTCTGGAGCAGTCGGGTCTAGTGAAGGAAACACCAAAATAGAAAGTTGATGAAAACTCTTCAAATGAGCCAGAGAGTCCGTAAAGTCCTAAGAGGAAAACAGTTTGTCTTTCTCCTTCACCTTCATATTCTCCAGGACTTCTTCTCTTTAAATACACAGACCTGTCTAGACCTGTGTAGGTGTACTCATGATATAATTCGAAAAGTCCTGGAAAATGTCCCCTGCCAACAATACCCGCAGCCTGCTGGCTCTGCAATGCCTGACAGTCTTAAGTTGGCTTTCATCATTAACAAGATTTGGCTAGCTAATACTCTACTTGGAGGCAGTACCAAAATAATGCTCTAAATAATATCAAGTATGTAGTTTTTTTCCTGTTATTTCCTTAGAATGAATTTCAGAGGTAGGCCTTACTCTGGCATCTACTTGGGGAGTAAAAAGTTAGAATTTATTTTATTTTTATTTATTTATTTTTTTTGGCTTTTGATGGATATTACCCTTCACTTTCCCAAAAGTTCCATAACAGTTGCAGTAATTTTCTAGTGCTATCCCAACAAATTGCTACACACTTAGCCGCTTAAAACAACACAAGTTGATTCTCTGACATTTTTAGAGAAATTCAACCTGGGTCTCCTTGGACAAAAATCAAGGTGCTGGCAGAGTTGCATTCCTCCTGGTGGCTCTCAGGAAGGATTCCTTTCCTTGCTTTTTTTCAGCTTCTAGAGGCCACCCACATTCCTTGGCTTGTGGTCCCTCCCAGCAAAATACATCACTGACCCTGCTTCTCTCATCACATCTTTCTCTGACCCTCCTCTTCTGCCTCTCTCTCTTCCAACTTTTGGGCCTCTTGTGATTCCATGGGGCCGACCTAGATAATCCAGGATAATCTCTTTATTTTATGTTCATCTGATCAGCAACCTGAATTTCAGCTCCAGCCTTCATTCCCCTTTGCCATGTAAGGTAACATATGCATGGGACCATCCACCACTGGTTATTTCCATCTATAAGAATACAAATAGATGCATCCACCAAAAGCATAGCATCTCTGCTATCATCACTTATTAATGAACGTAGAAGCTAGATACCAAATAACTATTTGTCACAGGTGGGGTCCCAAGCAGCAGAGTCTGAGATAAGGATTAGTGAACAAGACATTGATCAGGGGTGCTCTGGGGCACAACCTCCACTGAAAGGTGGGGAAGGAGGCAGGATTTGGGCAGAGGGAAAGTTGCAGCTATGATCCAGACTCAGCATTGGCCTCAGGCAAATACACTCTGGAGATAGGATGTCTGTCAAGTTTGTACCAAGCTGTTGGAGGACACCCGGCCAGCTCTTCTATCAGGCACTGGACCGGGTGGCCAGGGCAAGGGAAGTTTTTTCAGCTGAGACCATCCCCAAAGAGGGCTGACAGCTGAGGGGCACCCTGGGCAATGCTCCAAGCCACCGGGAGAACCATAACCTAACACATATATAGCCTTGCAGAGAGCCTGGTATAGACGAACTTTTGTTTAGAATTCATAATTGTGCTCAGAGTAAACTGCAAGCCTGCTTGGATCACCCTAATGGCCATAAGGTGTGCTAACCATACCCTGTGATTTGCTAAGACAAGGGCTGAGACCTCGTTCAACTTTCTTATGTGCCTTTGCCATCCTTCACATGACAACTGCCCAACCTGTCTTCTCAGGGAGATGCAAGGATGACTTGGAGAAACGGAGAGGTCATCTGGCTCAAACCACGCAGGGCTGCTGGAACAGGCCTCGAGGAACCTCTATTAACCGACTTACAAACGTTTCTATAATACTAAAATCTTCTCCCAGGGGTGGAGATTTTCCACTATTTTTGAGCATGCAGTGTATGAATAGCATGTCTCCTAACTGCACATGCGCAGGAAGTTCCCCCCAAGGACTTAGGAAGCTCACCTTGATGTTTATGCATGATTTCCTAAAATAAAGACGAAGCTGATCCTTTGTGTTGGAACGCACTGCTCTGGGAGAGACACCCAGTGTGCTCCTTGCTTGCTGGCTGGCAATAAAGTTCCTTCTCATAAAATCATCCCAGCCCTGACTGGTTTGGCTCAGTGGATAGAGCGTCGGCCTGCGGACTGAAAGGTCCCAGGTTCGATTCCAGTCAAGGGCATGTACCTTGGCTGTGGGCACATCCCCAGTGGGAGGTGTGCAGGAGGCAGTTGATCAATGCTTCTCTCTCATTCATCGATGTTTCTAACTCTCTCTCTCCCTTCCTCTCTGTAAAAAAATCAATAAAATATTAAAAAATAGAATAAAATAAAATCATCCCAGAGTTGTCTTTGGTTGGTAACTACTGAGTCATGGGACCGGTTCAGGCAGGTAACAGAACGAGGCTTCCCGCAGAAGGGGTGTCTGAGCTGTGCATCAGGGCATCCGCACACGCATCTTGATTAATGCTGAATACACAGTGTAGCCGGAAATAGTTCTTTGATTAGACCTCTCCACCGCTCTCCATCTTCCGTTTATGGCCCTTGAGATCAGGGGCTCAGTTGGGCTGCTCTCAAATCACTAAGAGCCACAAACACTTGTATTTCCCCATTGGCGCCTTGCTTGTTCTTCAGAACCTCATCCACATCTCAGGTTCCCCTCTTCTTTCTGGACAGTCTTCCTTCTCTGGCTAGTCCTCTGCCTCTTGCAATGGAGGCATGTTTTCCCATTCGATTCTTTTTTTTTTTTCAAACAGACACTGAGAGCATGGCCTGCCTTTTCCACAGCAAGGTTTTGAACTACAACTGACATAGGTTAAGCTCTGCTTAACTCTATGACACGAGGATTATAAATTAAAGGTCAACCTGTTCCTTCATGTGGTTGCTATTGAAAAATCCCTCGAATCGTACTAAGTTCCAATGAATTGGAATCTTATGTCAAGGCTGCAGAAGCAACGCCAGAGATGGAATAAAGATCTGTTTTCAAGGGCGTATTTAGACAGAGTCTGACGGGGTGATTCATCTCTGACCTGGAGTCTCCTTAACCAGACACGGTCCGTCCCTTTGCCTGCAGCACAGATAGTCATCACCACTCCTCACCCAGCTAGTGGCTCAATCCCATGGCAGGCAGGGTCTGTTTGCCTGGGAGAATTTTGCAAAGCTTCTCTGAGAAGTGAGTTTCCATCTTCCCAAGGCGGCAGCACTCAGAGTGACAAAGAACTGACCCCCAGGTCAACAGCCAAAAATGAGTGCAGCCCTGTTAGCACCGGGAAACACTAACGAGGACCTGGCTCTGCTTGGATGAGAGGTGTCTGCCACCCAGGGTTAAGCCGCTAGGCTGACTCTCTGCAGAGACCCAGCCAGGAATGCACTGCTAATCCGGACACCCATCTGCATCTGACAGAGCACCAGCATGCCTATTATCTCATTTTGACCCATCAACAACCCTGTCAGGTAGGTAAGGCAGGGATCATGATTTTTATGGCAATTTTATTTGTTTCTTTGTGCGAGACAGCATGTACACAATGCAGCCACTGCTGGGCCAGGCTGTTGGGGAGAGAGCTAGGTAGACACCGGCAGACCAAACACACCAGGTCTTATCCTTGGGCCATCATAAACACAGCCGGAATCCGGGAGGGAGGAGAGGGTGCAAAATAGGACTTTCCTTCTCCATCAGATCTCCTTTCAGTCTTAAGCATCCACTTCTAATGAAACCAAAAAAGCCTTCACTCTTATCTCCCTCCTCCTTCCTCTTGTACAATCCTGCCATTTCTCCTGGTTTGGGCTTTTATCTCCTGGTTTGGGCTTTTATCCCACCCATGCTTTGGCATAAAAACTGCCTTTCTTTCTAGAAGCCAAAGCAAACAAAATTCAATTTCCCTGAATCCTTTAAAACCCCTCGTCAGGCCTCTTCCCTTCTTCCCTGTCCTGGGACATACACTTGCCCCTCTGGCCAAGGCCAGCAAGTTACATGTGCCCCTCAATCCAGAATGAAGCTCATACATTGACTAGGCTCTCTCTTGGTGACACTGATCACCTCTCCTAGAATAATGTCAAAGGGCAATTATATTAAAGAGCCCATCCATCATGATGAGAACGGAGAGGAACAAAGGACCCACTCTTTCCCCATGTTTACTATTAAAAATGTGCACACTATGGAGCAATAGGAAAGATGACAGTAATCTCACCGGTGAGTCAGTGGCAACCACTGTTAACATTTGATGTCATTCCTCCGAATCTCAATTATGTTTCCACAAAATAGGATTCATATCATATATAAGTTTTCATCCTTTTTTATACTTAATTTCTCACACCATTAAACATTTCTTGGAAGTGTGACTTTTTAATAACCATAGTGTTCCATTGTCCAGAGGTAATATTATTACAATTAAGTGTTTCCAAGACTACATTTGTATTCTATGTGAATGGTACCCCCTAGAGTTGTGTAGTAAGGTGGCCCTATTAATTATATTCTATTACTAGTAACCATGGCCATTTTAACTTGTGGGAAAGGAACCCTTAGTGACTTACACTATTAATGCCAGTGAGCCGGGCAACTAGAAATCCAACTGTCTTCACCAGCTCGTGCTGCTCTAACAAAAATGGCATAAACCAACATTCATTTGTCATAGTTCTGGAGGCTAGGAATCCAAGATCAAGGTGTAAGCCTGGCTGGCTTCTGGTGAGAGCCCTCTTCCTGGTTGCTCACTGCCAAGTTCTTTATCCTCACATGGTAGAAAGAGAAACAGAGCTCTCTGAGGTTTCTTTTATGAGGGCACTAATCCCATTCACGAGGGCTCCGTCCTCATGACCTAATCACCTCCCAAAGGCCCCACCTCCTAACACTACCACATAGGAGGATGGATCTCAATGTATGAATCTGGGGTAGACCCCATCATTCAATCATTGACACCAACCAATCAGTATTGACACCAACTTATCAGTATTAGCCCACAGGTCACAGGTAGTCTCCAGTTCCAGTGACTCACACCCCAAAAACCCAAGGGATAGCCAAGAACATTACAGTACATCATTACAGTAATGACAACAGTAAATACCATGAATACTCTGGGTATGTCCCAAGTTCTATAACAGGAAACCTAAATTATTTTATTTTAATCCTGTATCAATGTATTGCTATTACTATTGTTGTAATGTACCCCGCGAATCACACAAGGACGCCTCAAGAAGTCCTTGTCACAAATTAGGAGTCACATTTATTGCAAGTCCGGGACTATGAGGGGGCATTTTGCTCTCCAGATCTCGCAGTGATAAGATGGCCACACTAGATTTATATAGGCAAAAATCACAAGGTATTGATTACATCTTTGGGTTCTGTATCCCTGATATAGGAACAAAAGCGGTTTACAGAAGCAAATTATAGTTTTAGGTTTGGAATGAGGAACCTGGTTTGCAAAAAGCAGTTCACGGAAGCAAAATTAGGCATGTTAGTTAAATTATAGTTTTGGGTTTCTAGATTCAATGGAAACACATTGCCTAGAGCCATGGATCATGGGATCACTGAGTCAACTGGAATGCGTTATCTATAGCCATTGAGGTAATTTAGGATAATTGTGCTGTCCCTGTTCCCAGGTACAGAAGAATGTGCTTTCTAAAACCAGTATGACCACATCCAATGGGGTATTCACATTACAATCAATAGGGTATTCAATCGAATACAGTTCAGAAAATCAAAATAACTTTTTTATTATTTTAGCAAGCAAATAATGACAGAAGCCAAATAGCAGGATTAGAATTAAACTACAATTTCTACCTGAGATGACTGCTACCACACTTGACTATCATCATTATTAGAAACGTTCCTTTTAAGGATGAAAGCACTGAAATCAGAGGAGGGAGGTAACTTGATCAAAGCCACATTGTGAGGAATCTAAGTCAGAGGCATTTGGCTGCTATCCTGGGGACACAGAATACCCTGAGTAACCACAGCATCATTGCAATGACATCTACATCCCCAAGAGGATCCACCACTTCAATTTTTATTCTTTTCTGACTCAGACTGAACAAGTATGCCTGAGACATGCATGTGATAATACAAGTGCCCCGCGCTGGGATGGCTCCATTCACTATCCCATCATGACCCATTTCTTCAAATGATGTTTACAGTAAATTATTAGTGATCCTAATGAAGTCGGGAAGGAGCTCAAACAGACCTGGTTCCTTTCCAAGGCAAACAACTTTGAATGGTTGTACATCTGCATAATAGCTTCTCTTTGTTTTATTCATGGCCTCCTGGTTGGGTAAGAATATTTTCTTTATACAAATTTGATTCTGGGCTTGGGTCCAGGGATAAGCAAAATTGAAGATAGGAATGGTCAGACATCTGGGTTTTCCCCTATGTTAGTGTTTCCCTAAACACAATCTCAGGACCACATAGGGCATTGATCCTAGGAATTTAATAGACAGACCTGCAGATTCCCAAGGTGCTACTCCAGAGACAGACTTCTATGGTCAAGAATTTCCACAGGTACAGCCCTACCCTCACCAAAGTAGCTCTGATGCCGGTGCTCAGGGTGAAACTAATGGAACCCTATCTTTCTCACTCGTTTCCTCAGCATGAAACTACAAAATTCAATAACACCTTGTCTTTCTCCTTTTACTTTAATTATATGGGTAGTTGGAATAGATTTCCTTCTAATTATAAAATATTTTAACTAATATAAGAATATCCAGGAAAGTTGGACTTCATTTCAAATGTGCTGAAAGCCTTGAGAGAATTTAATGAGGAAGTTAGCATAATCTTACTAACATTTTTAAAGATCATTTTAGCTGCTATGGAGAATATAGATTCAGAGGAGGGAGCTATAAGAGTGAGGCAGGGGACCGGTAACAAGGTCAGTGAACTAGCCAACTGGTTAACTGCTAAATGGTACACAAGCCAAATTCCAAGGTAATGACATCCCACCTAAGGCACTAGTGAAGCTGAGGTGTACTTAGTCAAACTCAATTCGTCCTTCGTCCTTAGTCTTCCCTGCCACAATCATTCTCTACCCACTGTGGACCATAACAAAGGCTCCCACAAGATCACACACAGCCCTAACCAGTTTGGCTCAGTGGATAGAGCATCAGCCTGCAGACTGAAGGGTACCAGGTTCGATTCCAGTCAAGGGCATGTACCTTGGTTGCAGGCACATCCCCAGTAGGAGGTGTGCAGGAGGCAGCTGATCGATGTTTCTCTCTCATTGATGTTTCTAACTCTCTATCCCTCTCTCTTCTTCTCTGTAAAAAATCAATAAAATATATGTGTGTGTGTGTGTGTGTGTGTGTGTGTGTGTGTGTGTGTATATATATATATTTTAAATCACACACATCCACACACTGCCCAAGACCCCCACGACAATTTCCAAGTATACAGCAGTCTATATTCAGATTTAGGATGAAATGTAACTTTACAATGGCTCAGTTTCGCCACCACATCCATTTTATACTGCCGGAATTAAACTGGTCTTGGTCTGAAGCACCTGCATGATGTTTGCTTTGCTGTATTCAGAGATTCTTCAAGACTGCGGGGAAGGATCTGATTGGCATTCACACATCTAGTGTGCCCTCCAAAATGGTCCTTCCAGAAAAAATCTAAGGACCACTGTCCTTAAAGCAAATCTTGAACTCCTCCTGAAAAATAAAACCCGCCTGCCACCGCCAAATCAGCAATTCCTTCCAGATTTCAAAACATAAGCTCCCATCTTCGCCTGACATCCTATTACTTAAGTGTATGGTGCCAACATGCTAATGAGAACAGGTAGCAAGCAAGCTGAGTTGTTTCCCTGAGCATCTTCGCAGATGGTTGTTTTTTTTTTTACCACATCTGGACAACATGCTCAGTCTGAGGTGCTGCTTTCTGAGTCTGACTGCACACAGACAGGCCAGGGGAGATTTCTGGAGGTGCAAAGGCAACTAGACTATTTTGACCTCTTCAGAGACCAGGAATCAGTGGCGTCACTAACCCTCACTTCAACTGGGTCTGAAATGCCAGCTCATTTTGAAATCCAATGTATTATTGGTTGATAAAGTCTTTCTTCTCTTTATAGCACATGGGCAGCTACTGCTAGTGAGAAATATATTTTGTATGTTTCCAATCAAAACAGTGACGAGTGCTGTACGGAATTGAACACTAGCAGTAGAAGGACAGACCAGGTCTTTCATCAGTGGCCCCACTCATCCCTTTGAGATGTCAGGTATAAGGTGTAACTGTGCTGTTTTCCTCATCAGTGTGTTTCTAGGATGGTTTCTGGATAAACAGAGTCAGTGGGTGAGGAAGGAAAGGATGAGAAGAAGGGATAAGGAGGCAAGGACGCTGCAAGAGGTCAGTTGTCACACGGCAGCCGGATTGGTGGTGAGTGTGCTGGCACTCAGCCTCTATGTGTCATCCGTCATGGGAAAGCCCAATAAATCCCTTCTCCTTGAGCACTTGTAACACAGCTTCCGCTTCCTAATCCATAAATCCAGGCGGCAAAGAGCAATGGCATTTCTCACTTCTCCTGTTTGCACAATTCCCTTCGGCCCTGCGCTAATTGCTGGCCCAGTTCACACACTAATACTTTGCTCCTCGGTCCTCTGAAATCTTTCTTCACCACTCCACGGCTATCATCTCCAATGTAAGTAATTAACATTTACACCATCGGAGGTATTTTGCATTTATTATCTCGTCTGACCCTTGCCATAACAGAGAGGTATGATCATCCCAATTTTATATAGGAATAACTAGAGACCCTAAAGTCAATTTGCACCAATTTATATAACAACCAGCCACACATTAGAGTGTCTGCTCATCACACCCGAGCCGGCCCTACATCTTATAATGTTTTAATTGGCCAATTTGATAGGTAAAATTATGTCTCATTGTCCTCCTAGTTTCCATTTCTTTGATGCCTATTAACGATGAACATTTTTCTTTATATGCTTATAGACCATTTGTGTGTCTCGCTTTGGAAACCAACCTTTCTTGCCCTTTGCACATTTTTCTTTAGGGTTTTTTAAACATTTCTTGGTGTTGTAAAACTATTCATCATTATCGTATTTTGTGCAACACCCCTCCCTGCCCCGCCAATTGCCACTTGCCCTTTAATTTTTATCATTGTCCTGTGTTGTACAGTCTTTATATATTTTTTGCAATGCTGCACATTAGACCGCCAGAACTTATTCAAAGTACCCTACTTTTAAAATTGAATCCACTAGTATTTTTCTTGTAATTTCCTCTATAAGTTTCATGCTTAAAGCAATCCTAGCTCAAAATGAAATAAATATTTATGTGCGTTTCATTCTAATCTATTTCTTCATTTTTGCAGGTCTTTTTTTTTATTTGTTCATATGTACCTCTTTCATTCATTAGGAATGTATTTGGGAGCATGATGTATTTGTGAAGGTCTAACCTTCTTCTTTTCCCCTAAACAACTAATTCTTCTGACCTGACTTCTTGAATGTACTTGTTTCCCATTGGCTGATGATGCCTTCTTTGTCCCAATTTGATACGATATATGCTCAGGTTTTAGTCAATAGTATTTCTTTTATTCCATCGATTGTTTCTTGTACCATATGTCACATTGTTTCAATAATTACAGCCTATGAAACATTTTGGTCAGGCAAGTATCTTTGTTTTCTGAATGTCATTGTATTACCATTTTTCATTTTGCAAAATGCCCTTAGATAGTGAAATTATCTAATTTCACCCATTAATTCTTCCAGATGAACTTGAGAATGATTTTCAAAGGATCCTGATTGGGGTATTGTGAACTTTATATATAAATTTTCAAATAATTGACACCTTCATAAGATTTAGTCTTCTTATTAAAAAAAAAACAAAAAAACAAAAAAAAAAACAGCATTCTTTTAAATTTGTTACTCAGTCAGGATCACAATACCAGATATCAAACTGTATTACAAAGCCACTATTCTTAAAACAGCTTGGTACTGGAACAAGAGCAGACATATAGATCAATGGAATAGAATTGAGAACCCAGAAATTGACCCAAACTACTATGCCCAATAAATATTCGACAAAGGAGGCAAAAGCATACAACGGAGTCAAGACAGTCTCTTCCATAAATGATGTTGGGAAAATTGATCAGATATATGCAAAAAAATGAAACTAGACCACCAACTCACACCATACACAAAAATAAACTCAAAATGGAAAAAGGCCTAAACATAAGATGGGAAACTATACAAATCTTAGAAGAAGCCATAGGCAGCAAAATAGCAGACATTTGTTGCAGCAATATCTTTACCGATACAGCTCCTAAGGCAATGGAAACTAAGGAGAAAATAAACAAATGGGACTACATCAAAATAAAAAGCATTTGCACAGCAAAAGAAACCATCACCAAAACAACAAGAAAGTCCACTGCATGGGAGAACATATTTGCCAACATTATCTCTGATAAGGGTTCAATCTCTAAAATTCACAGGGAACTCGTACAACTTAACAAAAGGAAGATAAACAACCAAAAAAAAAATGGGCAAAGGACCTAAAATAGACACTTTTCGAAAGAGGACAAATAGAAGGCCAAGAGACATATGAAAACATGCTCAAAGTCTCTAATCATCTGAGAGATGCAAATCAGAACAACATTCAGGTACCATCTCACACCTGTCAGAATGGCTATCATCAACAAGTCAACAAATGACAAGTGCTGGAGAGGATGTGGAGAAAAAGGAACACTCGTGCACTGCTTGTAGGAATGCAGACTAGTGCAGCCACTGTGAAAAACAGTATGGCATTTCCTCCAAAAATTAAAAATGGAACTTCCATTTGACCCAGTAATCCCACTTCTAGGGACATAGCCCAACAAAACAGAAACATCAGTGAGGAAGGATATATGCACCCTTATGTTCATAGCAGCACAATTCACCATAGCTAAGACCTGGAGACAGCCTAAGTGCCCATCAATAGATGACTGGATTAGAAAACTGTGGTACATCTACACAATGGAATACTATGCTGCTATAAAGAAGAAGGAATTCTTACCATTTGCAACAGCATGGATGGAACCGAAGAGCATTATGTACTCCCCTGCAGTGGGCTTTCTTGTTGTTTTGTTGATGGTTTCTTTTGCTGTGAAGAAAGATAAAGATCACATGATCTCACTCATTTGTGGAATATAAAGAACATCATAAACTGATGAACAAAAATAGATACAGAGACAAAGAAGCATCGAACAGACCATCAAATCTCAGCAGGAAGGTAGGGGGAGGGTTGGGGGGAGGATAAAAGATCAATCAGAAGGCTTGCATGCATGCATATAAGCATAACCGATGGTCACAGACACTAGGG
>PVJC01003973.1:0-27945 GCA_004026665.1 Murina feae | reverse complement strand
AGAAAAACATTAATGTGAGAGAGAAACATCCATTGGTTGCCTTTTGCAACTTAGGTATTTGCCCTGACCAGGAATCAAACCCACCACACTCCAACGGACTGAGCTACACTGGCCAGGGCTAAACATATACTACTTAAATCAATTTTTTCTTGTGAAATATATTGCATAATGCCTAGATTATAAGAAGAACTTAATAACATGAATGAAATGGTATCTGTTGACACTCTTCTGTGTAAGAGAAATAATGAGTAAGCTTTTCTTTCCTTTTGTTTTCTCCAATACATATCTTGTGTTTCAAAATATGTATCAACATTAATAATCAATTTTATTGCCAATTTCTTTATGCCAAAATAATCTCAATCTTGAGTTTTCTCTTTTAAATACTCTCCCAAATGACTGGAGTGTATCTTTTTTAGTTTTTTGGGGTGTTTTGTTTTTTTGTGTTTTTTTTTTTTTTTTTTTTCAGAGAGAAAGAAGAGGGAGAGATAGAAACATCAATGATGAGAGAGACTAATTGACCAGCCGCCTCCTGCATGCCCCCTACTTGGGATTAAGCTCATGGCCCGGTATGTACCCTGACTGGGAATCAAACTGTGACCTCCTGGTTCATAGGTTGATGTTCAACCACTGAGCCACACCAGCCATGCATGGAGTATAACTTGAAGTACTGTTTTGGGGGTTATGAATGAAAGAATTTGAAGGGATTAAGCAAAAAAATCGTGTATCTGTAACACTTAGACACAGATAGCAGTGTGGTGATAGCCAGAGAGAAAGCGAGTGGAGATAGATGGAAGTAGGCAAAGGGGGAATAAATGAGAACAGAAAGAGACTTAGTTTTGTGCAATGAGTGCATGATGCAGTATGCAGATGATGTCTTGTTGAGTTGTATACTAGAAACCTGTATGGCTTTGTGAACCAATGTCACCCCAGTCAATTCAATTTTTTAAAAAAATAAATATATTTTGCTTAGTCATTACATAACCTAAAATAACCAACTATCTGGACATATATAAAGATATTTTAAAAAAAAAAAAACTTGTTAGCAATGCTCTATCATGTCAATCAGCGTCCACAAAGCTGATGTCAGCCATTGGCTGTAAAGTGGGAGGAGAAGAACATCTATTTACTATTTACTGACACCAGGCTTGTCATGTTCTAGACATCAAAGTAGGTGCAACCATGGTTTTGTACTTCTCAACTGGGCTCCATCAGTCTTAGGATTAATGGAATATTCTTACAGATTTTGACAACAGTTTCAGTATCTGTTTTGCTTTTTAGAGTTGTCTGAGTTTCCATTTTTCTGCCTTCTTGGATGTGTGCTTTTAATATTAAGTTGGAAAAGGCTGTGTCCAGTACAACTTTAAAGCAGAAGTACATTGATCATGTTCAATATATTTCACGGCAATTTAAAAGCGTATGGGCATTGGATTCAGACAGACCTGAGATTGGGTATCAGTTAAGAACCTATTTGTTTCATGGAACAGAAACCCACATTGAAGTGGCTTAAGTGATAAATAGAATCCTTTGGTTTACATGACTAAAACAGCTGTAGAAGGGCTTCAGGCAACTGTGAGATCAACAATATCACCAAAGACCTGGTATCTGTCAGTCTCTCATTTCTCTCAAACATAGCAGTACCCTATACTGGACACTGCCTCCTGGCAGCAAAAGATAGCAGTACCCTATACTGGACACTGCCTCCTGGCAGGAAAACACAACAGTACCCTATACTGGACACTGCCTCATGGCAGGAAAACATAACAGTACCCTATACTGGACACTGCCTCCTGGCAGCAAAACACAACAGTACCCTATACTGGACACTGCCTCATGGCAGCAAAACATAGCAGTACCCTATACTGGACACTGCCTCCTGGCAGCAAAACATAACAGTACCCTATACTGGACACTGCCTCCTGGCAGCAAAACACAACAGTACCCTATACTGGACACTGCCTCCTGGCAGCAAAACACAACAGTACCCTATACTGGACACTGCCTCATGGCAGCAAAACATAACAGTACCCTATACTGGACACTGCCTCCTGGCAGCAAAATATAACAGTACCCTAAACTGGACACTGCCTCCTGGCAGCAAAACATAACAGTACCCTATACTGGACACTGCCTCCTGGCAGCAAAATATAACAGTACCCTATACTGGACACTGCCTCCTGGCAGCAAAACATAACAGTACCCTATACTGGACACTGCCTCATGGCAGCAAAACATAGCAATACCCTATACTGGACACTGCCTCATAGCAGGAAAATGGCTGCAGGAGCATCCACACTCACATTGTTATACCACATGTTCTAAGGATAGGAAGCAAAAATTTTCTAAAGACTTCTTCAGAAGAAAGGGAAATTTTTTCTCTCGAAGGCTCAAGAATTACCTTTTTGCATCTCAGTGACTTTTTGGAAATGAGATGTCCATCCTCAAAAACAATCGCTATAGCCAGCAAACGGAATGCATTGACTTAAGTCAATCACAGACAATCTAATACTAGAGCCGGTTCCATCCAAAGTACACAACCAAGACCAGGAAAAATGTTGACTTACCCAAGATAAAAGCATGGCTCTGTGGGCAGAAGGGGAAGTAGATATGGACAAGGCAAACAATAAGCACCCACTTAATGTGAGCGGTACCTCCACCTCTCAACTTGACTAGATTCTGTCACTTCTAAGTGACAGAAACCCACTGCATTATCTCTATTGCTGCATAACAAATTACTCTGACATTTAGCAGTCTAGAACAACAAGCATTTATTATTTCACAGTTTTTATGGATCAGAAATCAAGGCCTCTCATGAGATTGCTGTGAAGGTGTCAGTAGAGGCTGCATGCGTCTCAAAGCTAGAGGGTCCACTTCCAAGATGCTTCCTTCTCGCGGCTGTTGGCTTCTTGCCACAGAACTGCTTAAGCGCCCTTACAACATGGCAGCTGGGTTGCCCAAAGTGCATGGTCCAAAAGAGACGCAAGGAGAAAGCCGCACTGCCTTATGACCCAGTCTCCAAGGTTGCATACCATTACTTCCATTTTATGGTATTTGTTAAAAGTGAGTCATGCCCTGACTGGTTTGGCTCAGTGGATAGAGCGTCGGCCTGCGGACTCAGGGGTCCCAGGTTCGATTCCAGTCAAGGGCATGGACCTTGGTTGCAGGCACATCCCCAGTGGGGAGTGTGCAGGAGGCAGCTGATCGATGTTTCTCTCTCATTGATGTTTCTAACTCTCTATCCCTCTCCCTTCCTCTCTGTAAAAAATCAATAAAATGTATTAAAAAAAAAGTGAGTCATTAAGTCCAGTCCACAGGCAAGAAAAGCAGAGTTAGACTGTGTCTCTTGAAAGGAGAAGCTCCATCTGTGGGTCTTTTTAAACCAGCAGATCCACCTCAAACATGCTCACACCACAGAGAGGGTTTATATGTTTCAGAGCAGGGAAAGATTGGTAACTCTCCATATGGATGGAAGAGCTGCATTAATCACGTCCTTGGGAATGGGAACTTGGGACCAAACACTACCCTACTCAGATTCTCTCTCCATCTGTTTCTCATCTTTGCTTGCTCTGGTTCTCTTTGTCTGTTAGTCTCATCTTTTTTTTCTAAAACAGAAAGAACATCTCCACACACTGGGCAAAATAGCCGCTGGCACCCAGTTTAGCAATCCCTTCTTCCTCCCAGCATCCAAACCTTAATCCCAGAGACGGATTCCTATTGGACATGCTGGGTCAGGATCCACCCAAGATTAATCATGACTGCCCAGAAGATGACTGGGTTGGCCTGCATCAATCACATGCCCAATCCTTAGGTCCTAAGGTCAGGGTCATTCCCCAAAGAAAAGCAGATGGGACCAAAGGACTAGCAGCTGTCCACTATGGCCACTCACTTTCTATGTGACCTTGAGCAACAGACTTGAATTCTCTATCTCTATGCCTCAGCTTCCTCATCTTTAAAATGTAAATAATAATGCCTTCATATAGGATTGATTTAGGACTAAATAGGATGATGCATGTGGTATGCTTAAAACAGAGACTAACATACAGTATGTGCTCAAAAATATAGCTCTTATCACTCATTATCATTACTTTTTATTCCTGAAGCCTCTTGTGGGGGGAAAAAACAACTCCTTGCAAGTAAAAATCAAGGTTTCCCATATAACCACCGTAGCATTCGTGGCTTTTCGAGGATGGGGGAGGAAAATGTGCCACTCCACACATTCACTATGGAGTGCTAATGTGGCTCATTAGAAAAGTGAGCAGGCCCAGTGGAAATCTCTGTGCACTTTTGGAGGCCAGCTAAATCCACAGACACACTCCCCATAATATATTCTGCTGGTGCTGTTAGTAATAAAGTAGCAGATGTTGAACAAGGAGGCTGCCCCTGGCGATATGTGTTAATTGATGTGATGTGTGTTTTTATGGAATCTTGATCAAGGTGTTTAATTTCTAGCTATAAGGGAAACCCTAGAATAGGCGGAATCAAACTCCTTCTGAAAGGCCATTAGGGAATGTGATTACAAAAAAAAATCATTGTCAAAATATCTACACCAGCAAAGAAGTCACTGCTGTATTTAGTCTTTTCTAAAAAAGAGGATACAAAACAAATGAGTTGCCTAAGAAAGAAATAGAGCCGGGATGCTATTTTCACAAGTTTGATGTGATTGCCACAGGTAGACAAAGAATCGCACACACGTGGACACAGACACACTCAAATAATACTCATGAGCTCCCAAATGAAAACAAGAGAGGCAAAGAGAAACACAAAGCAGACATACACACGGAGACCAGAGGATGGGTACAGAGATAAACAAGTTGAGAGAGAGATACACAGATACGAGCACACTTTGCTTACAAACCCATCAACCTGGCCAGTCTGCCCTTCTTGGGTTTAATAATAGCTGATTCAGCTCAACAGGGAGAAGCCAAATAACTGGCCTTGAAAGATTCCTTGCCCAACAGTCTTAAATATATGACCACCACCCCAGGCAAGGAGATATAAAGCCTCATGTCAGGTGCCAACTTGTGGGTCCAGTTAATCCTCAGCTTTGGAAAAGGGGAAGACAAAATATATCAACCTGGTCCATCCATCAATCCACTATACTTCCTCCCATCATCAAGAGAGTGGGGAAGCCCTGACCGGTTTGGCTCAGTGGATAGATCGTCAGCCTGTGGACTGAAGGGTCCCAGGTTCGATTCCGGTCAGGGGCATGTCCCTTGGTTACGGGCACATCCCCGGTGGGGGGGGTGCAGGAGGCAGCTGATTCGATGTTTCTCTCCATCGATGTTTCTAACTCTCTATCTCTCTTCCTCTCCCTTCCTCTCTGTAAAAAAATCAATAAAATATATTCAAAAGAGAGGGGGCGGGGAGAGTGATCTGCGGTGGCTAGCCTGGAGTATCTTCTTTCTGACCTTCCCTAACTTAACATAATGATAATAACAACTCATATACTGAGCGCTTACCATGTGCTTGGCACCACACCAAATCCATCTACCCCTAATTTGTGCTCATTTGGTTCAATCCAATGAAAAATAAGTTGAGCCCTGGCCAGTGTGGTTCAGTTGATTGAGCATCATTGATTCCAAGTCAGGGCACAACCCCATCAATGCTTCTCTATCACTGATGTTTCTCTCTCCCTCTCTCCCTCTCTTCCTCTCCCTACCAATAAAAACATATTTTTAAAAAAGAAAAATAACTTGACTATCTCCTCAACAAATCATCATTCAAATCTGTATTTGTTTCCTAGGGCTGCCATAATAAAGTACTACTGACTGGGTGGTTTAAACAATAGAAATTTATTTTCTCACACTTATGGAGCATAGAAGTTCACGATCTAAGTATCAGCAGGCCTTATTTCCTCTGAAGCCTCTATCCTTGGCTTGTTAATGACTGTCTTCTCCTATTGTCCTTATACTGTCTTCCTTCTGTGCATGTCCGTGTCTAAATCTCCTCTTCTCATAAAGACACAGCTGGAGTCATATTGGATTAGGCTCAGCTGTTACCTCTTTTTACCTCTTTATAAAGACCCTGTCTCCAAATACAGTCACAAACTGAGGTATAGGGTGTTAGGACTTCAGCATATTAATGGGGAGGGAGATAGACAATACAGACTATCAAAAAAGTCTTTAAAGACCATTCCTCTTCTGCCACCAAGCCTGTACTCTCCCCATTGGAGAGCCATTTCTCACACTAGCAGTGTCTCCTTGGTTTCCAGGGTGTACTTCTTCAAGGTGGAAGGGTGGAAGGCCTGTCCCATGGAAAGAGGTATGCTTTGGGCTAATGCCTCATTGGAAAAGATCTGGCTGCCATCTCAGATTTAGCAGAGATCAACAAGGGTCAGATAAACTCTGTCATCAAATTAGAGAGGCATCTATATATATAAACACCTAAGTGACCTTTATGACCTGATGACCAGACTACCGGCCAGTAGCTATGACATGCACTGATCACCAGGGGGAAGACATTCAATGCAGGAGCTGCCCCCTGGTGGTCAGTGCGCTCCCACAGCCAATCTCCTGCAGCTGGCCAACCTCCCTCGGTCCCTCCTCCCCCCACCCCCAAGCAGAATGGCCCTGACTGGCTCTGATCGCGAGCCAGACCTAGGGACCCCACCCGTGCATGAATTCATGCACCAGGCCTCTAGTCTAATCTAATACAAGCGTAATATTGAAATTGACCATCCCTTCAGGACGCCTAAGCTACGCCCACCAGCCAATCAGAGCAACTGTATGCAAATTAACCCAGCCAACATGGAGGCCAGCACTCACGGAGCTGAGTAAACAGGCAGCATCCATTGCAGCAGGAGTGAAACTGTTTATGGGCCGCCTGAGCATCTCCCGGCTCCAGGTAACAACATATTTGCAACAATGTCTCAGTTATAGAAGCCTCGGAGGTGAAACATACAGCAGGCCGGCCTGACTACTTCGTTACATGCCTAGGCCTCAGCTTAAAGGAACAGTGTATCAATTATAGAAGATAAATAAACACCAGGAACCTGCTTCCAGACAGCCGTGCTAGGACATTGGGTCAATGGGAGCTGTGGGCAGCCTGAAAGCCAGAAAGCGCCCCTCAGCCCATCACCCAGGCTGGCCACACCCCAATGGGGTGAGGGTCCCCACTGGGGGGCTTGGCCAGCCTGCAAACAGCCATCAGCCCCTCACCCAGGCTGGCCAATTACCCCAGTAGAGACCCAAAACCTTTAGGGATTGTGGGTAGCCTGAAAGCCTGAAAATGGCCCTCATGCCTGCACCAAGGCTGGCCATACCCCAATGGGCTGAGGGTCCACAATGGGGGGCTTGGCCAGCCTGCAAACAGCCTTCAGCCCCTCACCCAGGCTGACAGGCACACCAGCAGATGGACATCCCTAGAGGGGTCCCAGACTGCCAGAGGGCACAGGTCGGGCTGAGGGACACCCCGAGTGCACAAATTTTTGTGCACTGGGCCCCTAGTTATTATATATTTGTCCAAACCCATAGAATATATACCACTGAGAATGAACTCTAATATAAACTATGGACTATGGAAGATAATGATATGTCAATGCAGGCTCATCACTCATAATAAATGTACTCTGGTGGGGCACACTGATAATGGAAAAAGCTATGTATATGTGGGGGAGGCTGTATATGGAATATATCTGTATCTGCCACTCAATTTTGCTATGAACCTAAAATTGCTCTAAAAGAGTCTATTAAAAATCTGAGTCTAAAAAAAATAAAAACAAAAAATAAGCAAAAGAACACAAAGCACTGTAGAGAATGGGATTGGTGGATGCCTGGGCTGGAAGAAAGAGTCACAGAATCAGGAATAAAAGATTAAAAAGACAAGACCTGGGGTAAATTCCATCTCCCTCAAGGTGTAGCTCCTTACCTGTCTCACATGACATAGCTTTGACTCCTTCCATGGCAATTTAAAATAGATGTGGAGGACTCAGAAGGCTGACAAAGTCCTCTCACCACCTAAGTACATGGCATATTGTGTTTAGACTCACAACATTACTTTCAATAAAGGCAGCCTGCATCCCACCATGACCTTTGGCCTTCTCCAATGAGGATAAAAACAGCTCAAGATTCACCATATTTCTCCTCATTTTCTACTCATCCAAGTGTCAAGAGCTTTGCCTAATGTCCTTGGCATCAAGAAAGGCAGTTGAGTTCCAACTTTTAAGCTTCATTCTTCCAGGAGGCTTTCACAGGCACAATTTCAACTCCTTGGTCCACAGAGAAAGGGGGTGGCGGTTGGTGATGAGCTAATTTAGTACCTGCTGCCAATGTACTCAGTAGTTAAACAGATTAAATTAATTCTCCTTAGAGCAGCAGTTTTCAACCTTGGCTGCACATTGTATTCATCTTGGGAGCTTTAAAAAAAAATACTGATGACTGAGTCCCACCCCTAGATTCTGATTTAATTGGTCTGGGGTGCAGCCTAGGTGTGGGGAGATCTAAAAGCTCTCCAGGTGGTACAAATTGCAAGCGAGTTGAGAATAGTTGCCTTAGCGATACTCAAAGCATGGTCCCCAGACCTGCAGCATCAACATTACCAGGTTGCTTACTTCAGATGCACATTCTCAGGTCCCATCCCAGATCTCGTAAATCAGAATGCCTGCAGGTGGGGCCCAGCAATCTGTATTTTCACGTACTTGCCAGGTGACTCTGATGCACAATAAATTCTTAAGAACTACTTTTCTGGTGGTCCTCAATGTTGGACTGCACCCTGCTTGGTAAGATATTGCTCAGGTCCTGCTCAGCTTCCTCTTACCAACTCTGCTCACAGTCCCTTTGCTCCACCTCTACGTTTAGCTTCACCTTCATCTCCACACCTCATTCTCACCGGAGGTAGGAAGGATGACAGGCATCCAGGCGCAATACTCTGAGACTGAGCGTAGCATTCATGATCCTGGCACACTTGTTCGGATTCCTTCATGTTCACCTCTAATGAGTAGACCTGGCTTCACAGATCCAGGGCCAATCTGGCCCACCTGTTCTGATAACCAGGTTGTTGTCTTTCTCCAGGGTCAGAATTTCTTATCTAAATCACCTGCCTCATACCCCAATCTCTATAACATTGGGGAAATCTAATTGTGTATACTGATGCCCCCCCCCCCCCGCAAAAAACCAATGCCTCCCTCTGAATTTCCTCTGAAATAACTGCTTATTTCTCTTCCTAACTACCCTCCTACATGGACCTTTTTTAAAAGAAAGTAATGAATGATATAGGTGTAGGTTTAAAAAGTAACACCTACTCATCATAGAAAACTTAGAGAAACCAAAGGAACAAAGAAGAAAATAAAATCCATCTCTCACTCTCTCTGAAAAAAAAAACATTTTTAATGTTTTGATGCATTTACTTCCATTTCTCCCCTTGCACTTTATGTATGTTATGATATGCTTTGTTTCATGTATATGAGGTAGGTTACAAAGAGGTATAAAGTACAGGACATAATGATTTTAAAATTGCCTACTGATTGAATTATTGGTCTCAGTGCTTCAATCCCCAGTGGTGTATTACATATATACATTTTGACATGATGGGTGAAATATATATTCACACACACACACACACACACACACACACACACACAGCTTAACTTTGGAATTAGCATGCAGTTAGCTAATGGGATATTAGGAATACATAATACATAGACATAAAACATGCTTGCTTTGTTGTGCTTACTACTTCTCATACTCCAGTGATTTGCCAAAGAAATAACATACCATAGAGGCCACTGTCCCTTTAGCCTGAGCCCCAAAATGGCATATATGGTACAGAACCGCTCCCCATTCTGAGCAAACCATCAGACACAAGAGCAATGAGCAGCTTCTTATTATAGAATGCTACCAAGTTGAGTTTGGGGTACTAGTTTTTTAAGCAGTTTTATTGTGGCAATAGCTGACTAATACATGCTCTGTTTCATTTATTATAGACACACTAGAGGCCCGGTGCACAAAAATTTGTGCACTCGGTGGGGGGGTCGCTTAGTCCGGCCTGTGCCCGCTCATAGTCTGGGACCCCTTGGGGGATGTCCACCTGCTGGCTTAGGCCTGCTCCCAGGGTGATTGGGCCTAAGCTGGCAGTCAGACATCCCTCTGGCAGGCTGGGAGCCCTCAGGAGATGTCCACTTGCCAGTGGGGAGCAGGCCTAAGCTTTAGTCGGACATCCTTAGCGCTGCTGAGGAGGCAGGAGAGGCTCCCACCACCACCACTATACTGGCAGCTGGCAGCCTGGCTTGTGGCTGAGCAGAGGTCCTCCTATGGAAGCGCACTGATAACCAGGGGGCAGCTCCTGCATTGAGTGTCTGCCCCTTGGTGGTCAGTGTGTGTCATAGTGACCAGTCATTCCCAGTGGTTCTGCTGTTAGGGTCAATTTGCATATTATCTTTTTATTATATAGGATAGAGGCCTGGTGCATGGGTGGGGGCCGGCTGGTTTGCCCTGAAGGGTGTCCCAAATAAGGGTAGAGGTCCTGCTGGGGTGCCTGGCCAGCTTGAGTGAGGGGCTGAGGGCTGTTTTCAGGCTGGCCACATTCCCTTCAGGGAGGGGGATCCTGCTGGGGTGCCTGGCCAGCCTGGGTGAGTGGCTGATGGCTGTTTGAAGGCCGGTCACAGCCCCTTCAGGATGGGGGTCCCTTTAGGGGTGCCTGGCCAAGCTGTGAGGGGCTGATGGCTGTTTGCAGGCTGGCCACAGCCTCCAGCAACCCAAGCTCCCAGCGAGGCTGGCTGGAAGCAGGTATCTGGGGTTTATTTATCATCTATAATTGAAACTTTGTTGCCTTGAGTAGAGGCCACAGCCAGCCTAGGCAGGCTTCTACCATCGCCGAGGCAACAAAGCCTCCTGTTTGCTCTAGCTCTATGGCTGCCAGCCATCTTGGTTGGGTTAATTTGCATATAGTAACTCTGATTGGCTGGTGGGCGTGGCTTGGGATGTAGCAGTGTGGCACAATTAGCATATTACTCTTTTATTAGATTAGATGTTTTTATGTAATAAATAGAGGCCCAGTGCATGAAATCTGTGCACAGGGAGGAAGGAGTCTCTCAGCCCAGCCTATGTCCTCTTGCAATCCAGGACCCCTCAGGGGATGTCAGGCCTAAACCAGCAGTGGAACATTCCTCTCTCAATCCAGGATGCTTCATGCACCAGTGACCATACTTAACATACAGGTGAAAAGCATCTTGCTGTTGTACAGGAAGCAACATTTTTTTGCCTGATAATAAATAGTAGTACATAAAATGATCATTCTGAGGCATTTTCCCAATCTTATGGGTATAAAACCTGAAGCAGAGAGAAGTTAAGTAATTGACTTTGTCACACAGTTATAAGTGTCAGAATCAGGGCCAACCACAAAATATGCAAGCCAGAGTCCATGCATGTCATCACTGTATCATCCTGTTTTTTTAGTGTTAGAGTAGCCTTACCAGGTTTTAATTTTTAAATCTAAGAGACTGTTCCTAATATATAGGGTCCTAGGCCTGGCCTGCAATCGAGGTCATCTGTGGGGCGACCAGCAGGTGGGGTGATTGGGGGGGGCCCCACTGGCACCTGCCTTGGCTGGTGGCCTGACACAGCCTGCTGGCCAGCCCTGCCACCGCCACCAGTCTCCTCCCTCTTGGGGGGCAGTGTGTGTCATAGCAACCTGAATGTTCTGCCATTCAGTCAATTTGCATATTAGGGTTTTATTATATAGGATATCACTGAAGTTAGGATATGTATTATAATCAATGCAATGCCATAATGTCTTTTGGCAAATGTTTTTTTCTGTCTTTGTGGTATGTAAAAGATGGTGTTTATTATACAGGGGTGGGCTAAAATAGGTTTCAGTTGTGAGTACAGGAAACGGTTTAATTTTTGCATTATTATTTTCCATATGAGCAACTGTAAACCTACTTTTGTCCACCCCTGTATTTGATGGCATCCTAGAGTCTATGAAAAAACCAGTAGTAAAATATCAGTTATAAATTAATATATACAGTGCTTGTTCACTAAAATTCATATAATATATATGCACATACATATTATTTACATATATCTTATGTGCATGTGTTTTACAGAGATACTTTGTGTGCTTATGCGTGTATATGTGTCTGTACATCTATTTACTAAAGGCCCGGTGAACAAAATTCATGCACAGGAGGGGTTCTCAGCCTAGCCTGTACCATCTCCAATCTGGGACCCTTTCTCATAACCCAAAACCACTGGCTCCTAACCGTTCACCTGCCTTCCTGCCTGATCACCCCTAACCACTCTGCCTGCCTGATGTTCCTGCTTCCCTGCCTGCCCTATCACCCCTAACCACCTCTGCTGGATCGCCCCTAACCTCTCTGCCTGCCTAATCACCTCTAAGCACCTCTGTCTGCTTTCTCCAACTGGGAATGTGCCCGCAACCAAGGTACATGCCCTTGACTGGACTCAAACTTTGGACCCTTCAGTCCATAGGCCGGTGCTCTATCCACTGAGCCAAACCAGTTAGGGCACCCCCACTTTTTTTTTTTAGATTATCTACATTTGTACATATGGCATTAGTTCATTTTTTCATTGATTTTTAGGGAGAGTGGAAGGGAGAGGGATAGAGAGAGAGAAACATCAATGTAAGAAACATCCCTTCAGTTGCCTTTCTTAGGAGCCCTGACTAGGGATCCAACTTGAAAACCAGGTATGTGCCAGGTATGTGCCCTGACCTAGAATCAAACCTGCAATCTTTCCGTGCACAGGACACGCTCACACTCAACCAACCTATCCACTTCAGCCTGGCCATTATTCAATTTCTGGAATTTTATTTCAATTAATTCTTGCAAAGTCTGCGGGTTAGGTAATATTCACATTTTTCTGATGAGAAAAAAACAACCAATATCTTCGTTTTGAAACCTTATTCTTCACTCATTGCCACATTTTCCTGCCAGCCTTAGAAAGGCTCTTAACAGCAGTTTCACTGGGTATCCAGAGTGGGAAGCATTCTCCTCACCACCACCCTTTCCAAAGCTTCCTCTGCACTGACTGAGGCTGCCCTGGAGGGCGCTGAGGCTGGGTAATGGGAGACAATGACAGGATTTGGACGACTGGAGCCACTGTACCCACCTCTCCTCTCTCAGCCTTTCTCTGCCGCGCTGGAGATAGGCCAAGGTTTGCAGCGCTAGAACTTTGGACACAGGAAGTGCTGCAGGTTTTCCCTCTCCAGAGCTGCTGTTGCCGCCTGGAGGTTACAGGGCTGCCCAGGAAGTCCTCCACATGCCTCCCGTCGGGGCAAACACAGTGGTGGACTCAGCAATGGAACTGCTATTTTTAGATATTTTTAAACACCTCAGCGCTGAGGTAAGACTTTGCTTCTTGATTCTGACTCTGCTTCTCGACTGTGGGACATGCACAAAAAATCCTTAGGCATGCTTCAACTTTCCTTCCTGCCAGTGGCCTTAAATTCTGCACATACACACTCCCTCCCCACAGCTGGGTGTGGGGCACCACGTCTGTGGGAGAGCATCGATGGCCAGGACATTTCTCTGCATTATCTTAGGCTTCTAAGTCTTTGGTCAAGTTGGCTGTTCTGCTTGCTTTGCTCCCCTGCCCCTTTACCCCTGTCAACTTTGGGCCTTGAAAATATCTTGGTTCTCAGGTTTAGCTCAGGTGGTGTTTGGGCGGGTCTCAGACTGCCTGTGTTTGACAGCAGTTCTGGAGACTGAGCAGGTCACGATGGCTTTGTGATTCCTAAATCCCTCGTCCCAGGTCCTTTTTCTAACAGGGGTTAGGTTGCCCAGGTGTTCACCCATTAGGACATGACATATTTGCACAGAAAGGCTTTTGCGTGGAGGACACCTGTGAGAAGGGAATCAGCAATGAAAGGAACCAATGGCAGATTTGGAACCCCCAGACCAGGAACCTCGCTCACTCCCCACATGTCTCCCCACTGCACTCCCCGAATGTCTCCCTTGGCGGCCAGCCTGGACATGTGGGAGGCTTGGAAGGCAAGTCTCCCACTCGTTCCACCAGCTCTGTGGCTCCAGTGAGCACTGCCATCTTTGTGGCTATGGGTGCTGCCATCTTGTGGTTATGGGCACCACCATCTTTGTAGTGGAGTGACAGTTAATTTGCATATTACCCTTTTATTAGATAGGCTATATGTAGTTTCACAAAGTAAAATTTGGTTGTTCTAGAGGACATTAGAATACACATTAGGGAAAAAATTTCTCTTTCATTTGGAAGGATAACTGGATGATAATTTTTGAATTTGAAATTCAAGGCTTTTTATGTCTAGTTGGCATGAAAAGGTGAGAATTAAATTGCTGAATATACTAAAAGGAATTATTTAATTGAATGCTAGTCCATCGAGATAGCAGTTGGGATCGTGGGAGGCTAGTACTTACAGAGAAGGATGACGGTGAGATATTCCCAGCGGGCGGGGGGGTAGTGGGGGGGGAGGGGTGGAACAGCTTATCCTAGACCTTTCTCACACCATAGCCTTTTTCAGAAGATACTTGAAAAGTGGCCAATGTTCCCTATTTGGGTAATAGATCCCAGGAGGCAGAATGAGAGAAAACATAGTGACTTCACTAAATCCATAGATATTTTTACAAGGACTAGACACCCGCAGATTAATAAATATAAGCTCAAGCTACATTCATTGCAAGGGCCAGAGCGTTTCCAAAAATTCTGAAAATTTGAGAAGAGTAGGGTAACACATATAGGGAGAAAAATACTAAAAGAAAATGCACAAAACATTGTCAGTAGTTATCACTAGGTAGTGTGTGTGTGTGTGTGTGTAACATTTCTATGCTTTCTGAAATTTCCACAATGTAGATATAGTGACTTCATAAGCAATAAAGCAATATATGTTTTTATGAAGTACATGAGAAAGAAAGAAAAAAGAAAGAGAGGAGGGAAGAAATAAATAAAGAGTGTGACCTCAAAATGGAACCAAGAATATGATTGAGACAATGTTCTGTTTGTATGTCCTGCTCATCTTTCATGCATCAAAGTATGTCCCTCATTTTATTGCAAGTTATTCACAGCATCACTAGTGATGGCTACATAACAGCAAATAAATGAATGAAGCATAATTGATTTAATCCTCTCTTGTTATATAATTAAGAAATAATTGAGTTATTTTCATACTATTAGTAATAACTGTACTGAACACTTTTGTACATAAATCTCATCCACTCTTATCAAAATTTCTATATGCATGGTCTGATTATTTAAATGTCTTAACAAACAGCAGTGTGCTGGTTGCCAGAGGGAAGGGGGTTGGAGGAAAAGGGGGTCCTAATATATGGTGACAGGAGATTTGACTTTGGGTGATGGGCACACGGTGCAATATTCAGATCTTGTAACATAGAAACCTATGCCTGAAACCTATATGATCATGTTGACAATGTCATCCCAAAGAATTTAATAAAAAATAAAATAATAATTGTCTGGCCCTTTACTCTTTCTTCTTTCTGAAACATTCCACAACCAATAGCTAAATATCCCCAATGCCTTTTTCTTACCTGCCTTCTTTTTATCACTATCTCCTCCCACATCACTATGCTCTGATTCCTGAGCTAGAACCCCTTTCAACTCCAGCAGCATGTAAAAGGCCCATCCTTCTGGTGCTTCAGCTCAACACAGCACTGTCACCTCACTGCTCCTCTCTCTTAAAGCAGTACCTCATAAACACTCCAGCATCTGCACACATTCATCACTGGACCAATAAGATGATGTCAGTCATCTTCATCAAATGTTCAAAGTAATTATGTCAAGGGATGCTCCCAAGTTCCTAACGATTTCTCAAAAGTCACCCCAGTACTCTCTCTCTCTCTCTCTCTCATTCCTTTCTTTCTTCCTCTTTCCCACTCCCCTTCTCTTTTTTCTAAAGATCATTGGGAATCAGCAACATTCCCAGCAGCTCATGAGGGACATGAATAGGATTCACTGATTTCTATTTACTTAATGGGGCTTTAAGCAAGTCTGGTCTTATGGGGCTATGGGACACACATACACACACACACACACACACACACACACACACACACCCTAAGAAAAAATTGCTATTGTAATTTTTGAAACCAGATCATAAAGTGATCTCCCTGGATCTCTGTCTTAGCACAGAAAGAATGGGGTAGCTGACTTCAGGGTTGATGTGGGTGGCATTCTAGGTCTGATGAAGTCCTCTCATGGGCCATTGGGTGGTGTATTTGCAAAACCTGAGGCAGGTAAGTTGAGAGAGGATGGGAGCTTACAACTGTCTGAGCCCTTCCCTGACATTCCACCCTTCTAACAGATAGTTTTCAAAACTTAGACTCCTCCTATTCCACATGGTCACCTACTGTTTTACCTTTCTAGAGTCTATTTGCTTCTGTTCACAGAATCCCAGCCACTACTTTTTAGAAAGGAGTCTCTCCTCCCTCTTCTTGCATCCAAACAACTTAGTGAATCTAACACAACTGTCTCTCTGGCTTCACAGGAAGTCAAGTGATCCAAACTCAGCCATTGAGACTACTATATTCCTTTCACACAATGATTGGTTCAAGAGCAGAGAGGAGAGTGGAACCAAACCAATCAGAGATCATGAATAACAGTCACAAGCCCATAGCCAAATCACAGGAAAACCAAAACAGGAAACTGGGCTAAATAAGATTCCTTACTATAGGACTTCAGCTCCTGTATTCAGGATACTTAGACTTAAATATGATGTAAGCCAGACCTGGCTGCTGAGGCTCAGTTGGTTGAAACATCGTCCCATACCACAAAAAGTGGTGGATTCAAATCCCAGTCGGGATACATACTCAGGTTACGGTTGAATCCCCAATGTGCATACGAGAGACAACTAATAGATGTTTCTCTCTCTCTCATCAATGTCTTTGTCTCTCCCTTTTTCTTTATCTCCCTCTCTCTCAAATCAATAAAAACATATCCTCATATGAAGGTTTAAAAAAATGATGTAAGCCAATATACATTCTTTCTGCATAATACAAGTGAATCTAGTTTCTCTTTTATTTAAAACTAACAAGTGGGCCCTGACTGGCTTGGCTCAGTGGATAGAGTGTCGGCCTGTGGAGTGAAGGGTCCCAGGTTCGATTTCCGTCAAGGGCATGTACCCTGGTTGTGGGCACATCCCGGGTGGGGGGTGTGCAGGAGGCAGCTGATCGATGTTTCTCTCTCATGGATGTTTCTAACTCTCTATCCCTCTCCCTTCCTCTCTGTAAAAAATCAATAAAATATATTTAAAAAATAAACTAAAACTAACAAGTCACCTCACACATGTCAGAATGGTTATCATCAATAAATCAACAAACTACAGTGTTGATGAGGATGTGGAGAAAAGGGAACCTTAGTGCACTCTTGGTGGAATTGTAAATTAGTACCGCCAGTATGAAAATTCCTCAAAAAATTAAAAACAGAACTACCATATGATCCAGCAATTCCACTTCTGGGTATTTATTCAAAGACATTTAAAACACTAATTTGAAAAGATATATGTTCCCCTATGGTCATTGCAGCATTATTTACAATAGCCAATATATGGAAACAACTTAAGTGCCCATCAATAGATGATTAGGTAGAGAAGTGGTGGTGCATATATAAAATGGAATAAAAAAAGAATGAATTCTTGCCATTTACAACAGTATACATGGACCTAGTGGGCATTGTGCTAAGTGAAATAAGTCAGAGAAAGACAAATACCATGTGATTTCATTCATATGTGAAATATTTAAAAATAAAATAAAGAAACATACAAAACAGCTCAGCCAGTGTTGCTCAGTGGTTGAGCATCAACCTATGAACCAGGAGGTCATAGTTTGATTCCCAGTCAGGGCACATGCCTGGGTTGCAGGCTCGATCCCCAGTGTGGGGCGTTCAGGAAGCAGCCGGTCACTGATTCTCTCTCACCATTGATGTTTCTATCTCTCTCTCCCTTTCCTTTCCTCTCTGAAATCAATAAAAATATATTTAAAAAAGAGAAACAAGCACATATAGACAGAGAACAAACTGAGGTTTGCCAAATTGAAGGGGGACTAGGAAGCCTGGGCGGGGAAAGGTAAAGGGATTAAGAAGTACAGATTGCCAGTTATAAAAATACAGTAGTCATGAGGATGCACAGCATAGGATATAAAGTCAATAATGTTGTAATGGTTGTGGATGGTTTCAAGATGGGCACTAGACTTAGCATGATCACTTCGTGAGGTATATAACTGTATAATCACCATGCTGCACACCTGAAACTAATGTCATCCTATATAATAAAAGGCCAATATGCAAATCAACCAAATGGTGGGACAACCAGTTGCCATGATGTGCACTGACCACCAAAGAGCAGACTCTCAACGTAGGAGCTGCCCCCTGGTGGTCAGCGCCAGGAGCCTCTCCCACCTCCATGGGGAGCGGGCCTAAGCTGGCAGTCGAACATCCCCTGAGAGCTCTGGGACTGCGAGAGGGCACAGGCCAGGCTGAGGAACCCCCCACCACCATCACGACCACCAACAGGTGCATGAATTTCATGCACTGGGCATCTAGTTTTATATATTCACTGTAACTTTAAATGAAATCTTAAAAACAATAATAAATAAAACTAACAAGTCTGATGGACATAACCTCACTTATTTGTGTATTTAACAAACTTATCAAGCACCTGCAATAAACAGGCATTATGAAAGTCTCCAGCCATTGATGTTGCACTAGCTAAACCCAATTCATGAAATCCCAAGATGCCTCTCTGTGAATAAAGTTACAAAGCAATTCCAGTGATGGTACACACAGAGAGACTTCATGAGAAAGGCATTATGCTGAGGATCAGGAAACAGACGTGTGTCCAAGTTCCTAAAGAGATGACCTTGGGTGAGTTATTCGGCCACTGTGTACCTTGGTTCCCTTAACTGTCAAGTCGGGTTTTAAAAAATCATTAGGTCATAATAAGGACTGAATAAGAAAATGTCCTTAAAGCATTACCACAGTGCCTGCATGCAGGGTGCCAAGTGTGTACTTGACACATAGTATGTCCCTTTCTCAGTATAACTGTAGGCATCAGCTAATCCTTCTGAGTTTCCATTTTCTTGTCTATAAAACGAGGGCTTTTTCACTACATCAGTGATTTTCCATCCTGCCTGCAAACTAAAATCACTAGGGAGTTTTAAAATATACAGTTTCCCAGGCTCTATGCCCAGAGATACTGTTTCCTTGGTCTGGGTGGAGGTTCTTGGCACTGACAGCTTTTAAATGCTCCCAGGTGATTGCAATGTGAAGACAGAGTTGAGAACCACTTGCAATAGATGCAGATCACTTCATAGGTTAGCAGTCAAAGGCTCTTATTAAGAAAAAAAATTAAGTAAACATTAAAGCTATAAGTTTTCCTGAAGAATACCCCAAGATGATATATTTGAAAGTGGAAATTAACCCTTCAGTATAAAATGTTTAAAATATTTAAAAACCAATCTCTGTTTAAGAAGAAAATTAATTAAAAGGGGGAAATTTTACCACTCTGAGGTTATTCAGCAAACTCTTTTATTGATCCTGCCATGCTTTTGGTAGCACTATGGTCCCTTAGTAAAAAAAAAAAAAATCTCAGGGAAAATAAATATCAATTCTATTTTGTGAAAATACGTAATGGAGCTAATGAGTATGTTTTAATAGTTCCCTTGGGAAATGCTATACAGTAAATATAATTGAAAGTGGGAGATGGAGTTGATTATTCATCAAGTACATGTTTCAAGAATGCAATTATGAAAAGAATGATGCAACATGGAACATGAGATGGCTCGTGACAAGGCAGCAGATTTTCTAAAGTGTTTTCAAAAAGCTCTCCAATCTCTGGAGCTGGTAACACCACCACATTGATATTCTCCCCACTTCTTGCTACTTGCATGGTCTTGTATTTATAGTCTCATACAAAACAAAATTTTTGTAGGAAAAACAGATCATATTCTCTAAAAATCTAAACGGAAAAAAAAACCAGTACCAATATTAGCAGAAACTTCAAAACCAGTGGAATTCTATTTCAAGCTGAAAAACTAGTTAACTGTGTGGCCTTGGAAAATTATTTAGCTTGCAGTGTACTTCTTCTTCCAGCCAAGATGGAATAAAACGGACCTGATCTATTCTCCCACCCGAAATAACAACATGGCAACAACAACAAAAAGACAAAATATATGAAACAACAATTTTCAGAACACTGGACACCGGGCAATAAAGGAGAGTGACTCCTAAGAGATTGGAATCAAATGGAGCAAGTTCTAGGACTTCCCCAGAATACTACCTAAGGGATGTCCCAGGCCCCGGCACAGGAAGAGAGGACCCAGGAGCAGCACGGTAAACTTCTTGAGGTGGGAAGCTGAGTTCCAGAGAGAACCAAGAAGCTAGGATTTGCATGGCAGAGCAGAGAACTTCACCGAGAGAGAGCCCTGAAGACTGCAAGAGGACCTCCTTCAGTATTCAGTAGAGGAATGATTATATATGTATGAGGAACCTTCCCAAAGATAAAGAAAAAACCATTTGATGGATCAGAAGAAATAACAGGTGTTCACATAAGGTTGGGAATAATGCCTGTTCCGACAAGCCAGACTTAAAACCTTGTAATTCAAAGTTCTTAGAAGGATCATGTCTCACTGTGGAAAACAATTATTCCTACATTAAGCACTGCTCTGGTCTCTCCTAACGAATTTTAAAAGCAAGGATCAAAAGAATCAAATTGTTTCCACATAACATCTGCATCCCAGAACAAAGCTCAGGAAGATTTATAGGAATATAAAAATATCCAACAGTGAACAATGTCTGTCATCCTATCAAAGATAACCAGGCATGCAAAAAAAAGAAAACTACATTCCTTGAGGAGAAAAATCAATTAATCAAAACAGACACAGATGTTAGAATTAGCAAAGATGTTAAAATAGTTATTATAACTGTATTCCATATGTTCAAAAATTTATGTAGAAACATGAAGAATATTTTTAAAGGCCAAAACAGAGCTTCTATAGATGAACACTGCAATGTCTAAAATGAAATATACACAGGTTAAAAGTTTTTAACAAGTGCAACAAAACTTTAGTGCAGAAAAGGGTTTTTAAAAAGAAAAAAGAAAACTACCCAAAACACATCAAAATCAAATCACTCAAAACCAGTGGTAAAGAGAAAAAGCAGTCAAAGTAAACTGATATTTTCATTAAAAGAAACAAAGATAAAAGTGGCAACCAATTTATCTTCAGAAACAGTGTAGGCAAAAAGACAATGGAAAAGCATCTTTAAAAAAGTGTGGAGGGGTCAATCTAGAATTTTATACACAGCAAAAATATTTTTAAAGAATATTTTTCAAAAAATGTTTTCAAAATAAAATAAAGATATTTTCAGACATTTTAAAAAGCTGAAAGAATTTATCTGCAGCAGAGTTGCACTCCAATAAATGTTAAAAAGAATTCCCTTTAGGAAAAAGGAAAATGACATTAGATAGAAATATGGATCTATCCAAAGGAATATAGAGCACTAGGAGAAAATACTAAGAATTTTCTCTTATTATTTAAACTAGAGGACCGGTGCACAAAAATTTGTGCACTCAGGGAAGAAGGGTCCCTCAGCCCAGCCTGTGCCCTCTTGCAGTCTGGGAACCCTTGGGGGATGCTCCCCAGGGGATGAGGCCTAAGCTGGCAGTCAGACATCCCTCTGGCAGCCCGGAAGCCCTTGGGGGATGTCCACTTGCCAGCGGGGAGCAGACCTAAGCTGCAGTCAGACATCCTTAGCACTGCTGAGGAGGCAGGAGAGGTTCCCACCACCACTGGCAGCGGTCAGCCTGGCTTGTGGCTGAGCAGAGCTCCCCCTGTGGGAATGCACTGACCACCAGGGGCAGCTCCTGCATTGAGCATCTGTCCCCTGGTGGTCAGTGTGTGTCATAGTGACCAGTCATTCCCAGTTGTTCTGCTGTTAGGGTCAATTTGCATATTACCCTTTTATCATATAGGATATTTTTGAAAGATAATTGACTTTTAACTACTAAAAACTGTATTTTGAAGCTTAGAGTATATGCGTAAATATATTATACTAGGGGCCCGGTGCACAAAAATTTGTGCACTGGGGGCGGGGGGAGTCCCTCAGCCCAGCCTGTGCCCTCTCACAGTCTGGGACCCCTTGGGGGATGTCCACCTGCTGGCATGCCTGGCCAGCCTGGGTGAGGGGCTGGGTGAGGCAGCTGGTGGCCACCTCCAGGGTCCCAATGGCTGTCTCCGCCTCCTCCTCAGCCTGAGCCCAGCCGGCCATGCTGGTCACTGCCTCTGGGTCCGATCGCTGGCTCCACCCCCTCCTCAGCCTAAGCCAAGCTGGCCATGCTGGTCCATTGCTCCTGGTCCAATCACTGGCTCCGCCCCCTCCCCCTCCTCAGTCTGAGCCCAGCCGGCCATGCTGGTCGCTTGCTCCTGGTCCGATCGCTGGCTCCGCCCCCTCCTCAGCCTGAGCCCAGCCAACCATGCTGGTCCGTTGCTCCTGGTCTGATCGCTGGCTCCGGAGCTCCTCAGTCTGAGCCCAGCCAGCCATGCTGGTCACTGCCGCTGGGTCCAATCGCTGGCTCCGCCCCCTCCTCAGCCTGAGCCCAGCCAGCCATGCTGGTCGCCTGCTCCTGGTCTGATCGCTGGCTCCGCCCCCACCTCAGCCTGAGCCCAGTTGCTCCTGGTCCGATCACTGGCTCTGTCCCCTCCTCAGCCTAAGCCCAGCCAGCCATGCTGGTCACTGCCTCTGGGTCCAATCGCTGGCTCTGCCCCCTCCTCAGCATGACCTCAGCCACCTGCCGCTGCCTGTGCCACACCTGCCTCCATCTTGGCTAGGTTAATTTGCAAACAGCTGCTCTGATTGGCTGGTGAGCATGGCTTGGCTGGTGGGCGTGGCTTAAATGTCTCAGAGAAACGGTTAATTTCCATATTACTCTTTTATCAGATTAGATGATAAACATAGAATAGCTGCCAAAGGGGCTGATACTATATGTAAAGTGATATAATGATAGACTGGGATAAATTAAATATACAAACTACAACCACTAAAATAACAAAATAGTCATAACTAATCAGTCAACAAGGGGGATAAAATTGAACCACAAAAATTCAATTATCTAAAAGAAGTCAGGAAAAAGAAAAAAGGAATTAAGAACAGATAGAACAAATAGAAAATAAGCAGTAAAATGAAATTACAAACATAATTGTATAGTAACTCACCTTATATTTAAATGGACTAAATATCACCAACTAAAAAGCAGAGATTATCAGGTTGGATAAAAAAGCAAAACTGAACCATATGCTGTTGACAAGAAAGGTGCTTTAAATATAAAGAGAAATAGGTTCACAGTAAATGGATCAAAAAATATATACCATGATAACACAAGTCAAAAGAAAGGAGGAGTGGCTGTATTAATATCAAAATATATAATAGAGAAAAAATATATCACTAGAGAAAAAGAAAGTCATTTTGTAATGACAAAGGAGCCTAACTATCTAGAAGTGATGACAGTCCTAAACATTGTGTGCATAACAGCAGACTTTCAAAATACTTGAAGCAAAACATGATAGAGGGTCGAGGAGAAAATAGATAAGCACACAATTATATTCAGAGACTTAAATACCCCTTTCTCAATAACCAATAGAACAATCCCTGCCTAGAAGTGCAAAACACTCACAAATGAACTAGACGATGAAGGAAGCTGTGCGTGCCTCATGGCAATCTCTCCAGTCTCCTGCTTCTAGACACCTCACCTTGCCCGGGGCCAACATGCGGGTAAGTGCCTCTGAAGGCACCTCCTCTCATCCTCCTACCAGCACCTGCTTCCAGGGCAGAAATAAAACGAGGAGCTCAAACCCTCAGTGGGTTAAAAAGAGAACAAGAAAAAATATGATGAGTAGCAACAGTAACTGTACCCTCACACACAGATGTTTATGACTGTGATTTTTTTTTAATTGTGTACCAGGACACATCAGATTCCTAATGCTATAACTGAGAATGGAGTCAGGATATGTTGCAGAAGCCAGTATTGCCTCTACAGTAATTATTATAGTTCCCGTTTATTAAACATTATCCTAGCTGCCAGGCAGCACACTAAATGCTTAATTACATCACCTTATTTCATTCTCACATATCAATGACCCCATAATGTAGGTATGAGGATCAGTCTATTTTATCAATGAAGAGAGTAAGGCTTCGGATGAAATAATATCTGAAGATTTCATGGAAGAAAGCGCCCTTTATATGTAGAATCTAAAGAACAAACAAAATAGAAACAGAATCACAGACACAGAGAACAGACTAATGGTTGCAAGAGGGGGGTGGGAGGAGGGAGAGGGGACTGGGTGAAAAAGGTGAAGGGATTAAGTACAAATTGGTAGTTACAAAACAGTCACAGGGACGTAAAGTACAGCACAGGGAATATAGTCAATAATATTGTGCTATGTATGGTGTTAGGAGGATATTCAAAATATCGGGGCGGGGGTCAGTTTATAAATTACATGATTGTCCAACCACTATGCTGTATGTCTGAAACTAATACAAAATAATATTGAATGTAAACTGTAACTGAAAAATAAAATTTAAATTTAAAAAAATAGAAAAAAATACAAGTTGCACAAAATTTAGGGCTTCCTAATTCGGAAGGCCCATGCTCTTAAGCAACACACTGACATCCCAATTCAGAAAAGAAATGAATGAAGCTTACACTCACAGAGTACTTAGCACAGGCTAGGAGCTGTGTGCCCAGTTCTCACTACAACCCTCTGCAGTTTGTACAGTCTTGGTCCCCCTTTAATAGATGAGGAAACTTAAAGGGAAGAGAGGTTAAGGTGCTGGTGAGGGAGGCAGCTAGGATGCAAAGATGAGGTATCTGGATCCACCAGTCCAGTCAGTGCTCTCGCTACTAATCTATACCACATCACAATTACTGTTGTGCCTGGTTTTATGCCAATCGTACTGGGGATATAAAATGTATGAGTTCATGCCTTCAAGGGGAATGATCTTCAGGGGGAAACGCTCATGCTAACAAGGTAAGTTAAAATCAGGATACAGCATGGTATGCCTGAGTGTGAGCTGTGTAAGCTATACTTAAAAATGTGCCTAAAATGTCTGTCAAATGTTCATACACTTCCAGTTCATGGCCAGTAATGCTACTTCTAGCAACCTATCCTAAAGAAATCAGAAATGTGATCAAAATGTATGTGCAAAGATGTTTCCTGCAGCAAAACATGATAGCTAAAGTTGTCCCCTCTCCCTCCCCCAGTGCGGTTGTGGAATTAATTGTGATACATCTACTTGAAGTCTTACTCATTTATATGACACACGTTTTTGGTGGCATGTGGTGAGTTGCACTGATGGCCCCTATCCTATATTCTTTCCTCTAGGCACACACTTCGCTGCGTAACTCTGCAATGTCTCCCACCCTGCCCCTTGACCCTGAACTCAGCAAGGCAATTTTCTTTGGTCAATAGGATGTTAGGAAACGTGATGCAATGTACGGTCTTGAAACAGGTGTGTGCCTTTGTCATTACAATGAGAACATACCCACCATGAGAGGCACGCGGAGCCTCAGAGTTCTTTGCCAAAGCCAGCCCTTCAGCCTATAGCCAGCTGATCCCCAGCAGAGATCAGCAGTGCAACCTAGCCAACTCCTAGTTGATCCCCAGATTTCTGAGAACTGAATCCTATTTGCTTTTTGTTTCCTGTTGAGGTCTTGTGGAGGGTTTTGTACAGTATTATTGTGTCTATGTGGTACCTACTTCATGCTAGCAACTTCTCCAAGCATTGACCACAAAGTAATGAAAGGATAATAGTTCCTATCATGGTGGGGAATCATAGATAAAATAATAAAATACAGGTAATGTGCTTATCCTATATAATAAAAGGGTAATATGCAAATTGACCCTAAGTAGAATGACCAGGAATGATGCATACTGACAACCAGGGGACAGATGCTCAACGCAGGAGCTTCCCCCTAGTGGTCAGTGCACTCCCACAGGGTGAGCTCCACTGAGTTACAGGCCAGACTGAGGGCTGTAAGCGCAAAGGTGGTGGTGGGAGCCTCTCCTGCCTGCCTCCTCTGCAGCGCTAAGGATGTCCAACTACAGTTTAGACTTGCTCCTCGTAGGGAGCAGGCCTAAGCTGGCAGGTAGACATCCCCAAGGGCTCCCAGACTGCGAGAGGGTACAGGCTGGGGTGAGGGACTACCCCCCCCCATCCCCAAGAGCACAAATTTTCATGCACCAGGTCTCTAGTCTATAATATTAAAAACATAATACGCAAATCAACTGAAAGGCCAAATAGCGGAACTGCCAACCACTCTATGACACCCACTGGCACCAGGCCAGCCAAGGCAAATGATTGGTTGAGGGCCTAGTCATTGCCACATGATCACCCTGCAGAGGGAGGCTCAGGCCACCGGCTGATGGAGCAATCAATCAGGGGGCTCCACGATCGCCCCAAAGAGGGAAGTCAGGCTCCCTGGCTGGCGGCACTGCAGCAGGTAGCCTGGGCCTCTCTCTGTGGGGATGATCCATCAGAAGCCCCAGCCAGGTGGCCAGGGCCTACCTCTTTAGTGCAATCGATCACAGGGCTCCCAGACTATGAGAGGTTGCAGGCCAGGCTCTGAAGGACCCCCACCCCCACCCACTAGTGCATGAATTTCATGCACCAGGCTTTTAGTCTGTTAAATACTAGCTTCTGCTGTGTTTGGCCACACGGCTACAGATCAAATGCATCATTTCCAGGATGGCTGATGGGTGAGGAGGATGAGTCACTTGGCTGGATTCTGACCCCTCCAGTAGAACTTTGGCCTGGATGTCCACATCACAATCACAGTTACCTTCAGAAGCAAGCCATGCCGTATTTTAATGCCCACCATCTCCATTCTTCTTGAACCTGAAGACTTCAAGGTGGTTGAGCTAACAGTGGTGAAGAAAGACCATCTACATTTTCTAATCTACCACTGAGCATTCCTTTTTCCATCAGAGATTTTTGGAACTTCTGCTCAATAATCCTGGGTAAAGGGGATTGCTAAGTACTAGGTGCACTGGGATATTGGGATAATGAAACCCTGTCCCTGAACTCAAAGAGCTCATGAGGAAGTAGCAGGGAGCATAGTTAGCATCACCTCCTTTCCTGATCACCCCCACCTTGTGTCAATTAGTCACTGCTATACACGCCTTTATTAGTATTCTCAGAGGCAGTCATCTGCAGTGGTTAAGTGTGAGAGCCTTGTAGCCAGGTTGCCTGGGTTCGAGTTCCAACTCTACCACGTGCTCTTTAAGTGACTCCAGGAAAGTTTCACAACATCTCTGTGCCTCTGTTTCATCATGTGTGAAATATGAACAATAATATGTTTTCCATTGTAAACAAACATAAAACTTTGAAACTATGGGCTTTGGACATAGCAAGCGCCCAACAAAGCCTAATTATAATGATTACTATTTCTCAGTTTTGTAATTCATTGTCTGAGTTTATGACAGTCTCTCTATAAGACCATAAGCTAGTAATGTACTCATTTCTGCTTCCCAGTGTCCAGCAATTTGTCCAGCATATGAGAGACAGCCTGTATCCATTTATTGAATTGAAGAGAACTTAATTAGATTGGTATTTGAGATTCAGCCAAGTCCAACAGACAGAGAAAAAGGGCAGACTCCAGGCACAGTAAGTAGCATGTGTAAAACAGAATATGGGAAGGATTCTATTGTGAAAATGCAGAATGTCTGTGTTTATAATCAGTGTATGATGGAGAGAAGAATGTTGACCAATATTCTTTCAACTACTAGTGGTAGAAACCAAAATAACAACCATCCTATATAAGCCTATCTAATAAAAGAGTAATATGCAAATTGACGATCACAAGATGGCTGCTCCCATGCGGTCAAAGATGGCCACCACAAGATGGCCAGCAAGGGAGGGCAGTTGGGGGGGACCCAGGCCTGCAGGGGAGGGCAGTTGGGGGGGACCCAGGCCTGCAGGGGAGGGCAGTTGGGGGGGACCCAGGCCTGCAGGGGAGGGCAGT
>PVJC01003972.1:0-66725 GCA_004026665.1 Murina feae | reverse complement strand
CTCAAAAAAGAGAACAACATGCTGGGGAGGGCAAGAGTCTGAGAGATCAACATAGAGGGGGTGCCTGCTCCAAGCCTCCATGATGTGCCTGAGGGAAGGCCCCCAGCAGGTAGACACACACAGGAGGACTGCTCCGAGCCTCTGATGGGGCTGGGGGCAGGTCCCCAGTGATCACACACACACATACACACACACACACACACACACACAAAAGGCGCCTGGCAGACTGGGGCCATCATAGGACATCCACTGAGGGGTCCCAGACTGTGAGAGGGCACAGGCCGGGCTGAGGGACTCCCTCCACCCCGAGTGCACAAATTTTTGTGCACCGGGCCCCTAGTATTGAATAAAAATCTACATATAAGCTCAAACTGTGTGGTTCAAGGGTCAGCTGTATACAGTAAGAAGTGTCTTTGGGTTTCTTGAGTTTCCAGCATTCCGGGTGGGTTGTTGGCATAACTGTGTCTCTGCTCTTTACAGAGCTTTGGACATAGTGGATGAAGGACAGGTGGCTCAAGAACACAACGAGTTTACATCACACAGTGGAGAATCCCCGTTCTTTCACACCACCAGTGAGGTGCCTGGTGCTCTACCTGCAGAGTCTGGATCGCTTAAAAAGGTAAGGCTTCATTTTCAACATTTGGCAGTTAGGAATAAACACTTCAATGAAGTAAAACACTGACATAAAACCTCTGTCTTATTGAAAAACATATACGTAAAAAGAGTGGTAAAAATATATCTTATCAAAACACCGTGATAATAAATAGGACATTTGAAGGGATGAGTTTGAATTTTTGCTCTTTGCTGCCTTCAGGTATTCTTCCTCATTGTCATGGTCACCTTTGCCTGCCTTTTTCCTTTTATGCAGGTTGTGCTTTAATTAGAAGCTATACAAAGTAGGATGACATCAATCATTGAAATTAGTGGTTCTTTCCCATGAAAAGCATTTTTACTACTTCCTATTATAAGGCATTAGAGTTGTGGTTATATCAGTATTATTTCTTCCTTTTGTTGTTGTTAATCCTCACCTGAAGATATTTTTCTGATTGGTTTTTTTAGAGAGAGTGGAAGTAGAAGGGAGGGAGCCTGAGAGAGAGAGAGAGAGAGAGAGAGAGAGAGAGAGAGAGAGAGAGGGAGAAACATGTGAGAGAGACACCTTGATTGGTTGCTCCTGCACATGTCCCAACTGGGGCTGGAGATCAGACGTGCAACCCAGGTATGTACCCTTGACTGGGAATCAAACCCATGATGCTTTGGTGCAATAGCTGACACTCTAACCATAGAACTATACTTTCCAGGGCAGTGGTTTACTTCTTAATATCTAGATGTTTGCATAGCAAGTTCTGACTTAATTATATTGGTTTAAAAGAAATGTTCTCCCCAAGCTAATGAAAAACAGTAAAAAAAAAATGGACATGATGAGATTATTAGCTCATATTTTATATTAGAGCATGCCAAATTGTATGGGGAAAATTGAACAGAGAATGCTTCCTAATTCAAAATAGTGTAATATCAGTCAGAGAACCAGAAATATAAAATTAAATTTTATAAAATGGTAAAATTAAAAAATTAAATAACCTGGCTTACTGTAATTTATACTTACTGTCAAATTGTTTTTGCATTTTGTATTTCTTACTGTAATTTATACTTACTGTCAAATTGTTTTTGCATTTTGTATTTCTTTCTTTTTTAAGAAATAGTAACTAGAAAAACACCTGATAGATGTAGTTATTGGCCCCAGGTAGAGTTTCAAGTTGTTTCCCACATTTTCCTTTAATAAAATAAAAATAATTCTGTTAGAAACATGCCATTAAATATCCTATAATATTTACTGAAGTCCAGGTAACAATTGATAGCAGCATTTAGAGTTGGGGCCAAACTAAATTCCCTGAGATGATGGCAATGAGGGGTTTGCAGTGCCCTTTCCCTTAGTTTGTAGTCTAACAATGGCTGTGTTTTCTTCATGGTACTGATATCCCATCTAGGCCTAGTCTCTTAACCCTGGCTCACTCTCCCAGGATGCAGTCAAGAAGCCCTGGAGAGGCCCCAGGAGAGACCCCAAGGCTAAGCCAATCAGTACTGTGAGGACTGGCAGGGAGAAGGCCAGTTGCTTCCGGTAGGAAAGGCACAAGATTGGAGCCAGAAGCAGGTGAACTGGGAACGCAGTGAAGGTGGAGCCAGAGCGGTAGAAGTAGGGCAGGAACTTGAAGAAGGAGCAAGCAGAGGTAGAATGTTATTCTAGCTATAGCGTCTCCAAGGGTCGCCTGAAACGGGGTCAGCCATGAGCAGCTATACCTTGCCTTCCCCTTCAGAGATGGTCAAATACCGCAATAGGAATGAATAGCTGGCTCCAGGGTCCACTTCTGGCTCTGCCTGTTGTCTCCTTTTCCCTCTCTCTCCGATCTCTCTTCCCCTCCATCATCCCTCGTTCACACTAGGCTCTCTGGCCTCTGGCTCTCTTGATCTTTCTCATTTGCATATTCTACTAAGCCTGAGAGAAAGGAAGAGGCTAGAGAACAGACCCTTCTACCTGTTGATGTGTGCTCTTTTCTAAAAAATATATATTTTATTGATTTTTTTTATAGAGAGGAAGGGAAAGGATAGAGAGTTAGAAACATCGATGAGAGAGAAACATTGATCAGCTGCCTCTTGCACACACCCTAATAGGGATGTGCCCGCAACCAAGGTACATGTCCTTGAACGGAATCGAACCTGGGACCCTTCAGTCCACAGGCTTACGCTCTATCCACTGAGCCAAACCTGTCAGGGCAATGTGTGCTCTTCTTTATGTCTATTGAGATCATGGCTGAGAGGTCTACTTGAACCATTCTCAGACGTGCAAGACTCCCCTACACCACCAGCCTGGCCAGTATTATTGGGAAACAAATGTTAACTCCTCTTAGATTCTGGGTGGTTGTACCTATTGTGAGTGTCAGGGTAGCTCCCATACCTTCAAAAGCACCCTTCTTAGTCCACTCTCTGTATGAGCCTGTCCTTTCCTGTGATATTCAGCAGATTCATTAGGGAGTTATATCAGGAACACCCTTTGAGGCTTTCCCATGTAGAAGGCCATAAATTCTTCTTAAGAATGCTGAGTCGATCTAGCCTCGAAGTTATATCTATTTATTCAAATGAATGTTTAAATTCTGTATTTGCATTAAAGTTAAGCAATTTGCCTTTCCTCGAACAACCAGAATTTATTCACTCTCTACATTTGTTCTATACATTTTATGTTGTTATATTTGTTTAACATGTTGTTAAAATTCCTTTGATGTTCTTTAAAGCTGACAAATTATCAAAACATCTCAGAGATCTTTCTACCACAACCACCTTTGCCAGTTTTTTCATTGCCCAGTTAATCTTGTAATTGTCAAGGTGGAGCATTTTCCGAATTCCTGCCTGGATAGTCTAGTTTAGTCAGTAAGAATAACAATTGAATTTGACAAGCATTTATTGAAGTGCAAAGAGAAAGCAAAAGCAAAACATTTTTCTAACACTTTCATTTTACATGCTTCCTAGGTGGTTGGCCACCTGGAGAGGTGATTGTACTCTACTTCCTTCCTCACTTCCATCATTTCTCCCTCTTTTCTCTCTTCATAGCTTCTGCTCCACTCAGGTCCACTGAACGTCCAATTCCCAGCCTTACACCAGACCAAGTTCAAAACATGAACTACTTACGAGGTCTCAGTCTCATTCACCCCAACTCCTGCCTCATCTCAAAGGGCATGCATAGTGTTGTGTCTTCACTGTTGGGCTGGCCTAGGACACAGTATATGAACGTTGGTCGCTGAGCTTGCAAAATGTCTCAGGTCACCAGGCTGCTGATAACGCTAAGGACAGTTCTAAAAGTACCACACAAGAAGTAGGACCTTCCAAATCCTGAAGTCTAACCCCCAACCCTAGCCCAGACACTGAGGCATCATTTACTAACTGATGTTGGACCTTCCCAATAGTGACTTCCCTAAAGGATTACTAGTATTATCCACCCATTTCAAATCTACATTCCACCTTCCTAGTGGTACTTTATTTTAAATTGCTGGTGCCATGTGATGTTGTGCTTAGAGGCTGCTGAGCCCTTGGATATATCTTTTTGCAAATCTCTGCTTTGAACATTAGCCAGATCTCATCATCATTTCCCATACCCTCCTCATAGCCCCCTCCTGCCCAGGACCTGTCCTATTCACACAGGTAGGTTTACCATCAAGCTTCAATTACTGAGCTTTTCCAGACCATCTGCATGGCAGGACTCTCTCTATGCTCCATCAGTGCTGATCTAAAAGACTAAACTCTTAGGGAGGGGGGGAAATGTATAGCATGTTATATTTTGTATAAAAATAGAGTATTAGAATATATATGTATCTTTGTAAATGCAAACTATAAAAGAATACAGGGAAAACTAACAATAATTACTTGGTGGGTCAGGAGGATATGAGCAGACAGGGAACACAGATGGGAGAGAGACTTTTTACTATGTACTTTTTTATTTTTTTGTGTTTTGAATTTTGAGCCATGTGAAGATGTTACCTAGTCAACATTTTTTTGAAGATGGAGGAACGCATAGATGTGATTTAAGGTCTGTTGTGATTAAAGTTAAATTGAAATGGGTTAGGTATGCTCATGTAATTTTTTTATGGTTCTCTGATTTTCTATAAACTATGTCAGTCCTGATTGCATTGCCTGAGAGGCTACTATTGTTCCCAAGTTTTCTTAACATATCCAACTACTGCCTTTGCTTATTCTCTTTCCCATGCCCAAAGCACCTTTCCACTTTTTGTCTACCTGCAAATTTCCGCTCATCCTTTAAAATCTTGCTCAAACGGCTCTTTCTCTGTGAGCTCAAAAAGTCCTTCGTGTTCCTTTGTGTGCTGCTTTGTGTGTTCCTTTGTCTTGGACGTCCCTTGAGCTCAACACTTTCCATATTGATTTCCAAATCTCCTTCCTCATTAGACTAGAAGGTCCTAAGAGCCAAACTGCATTTCTGTGACTGGAACATTAACAAATTTTGCATGAATGAAATGCTGTATATTTGCAGTAAAAAAAAAAAAAAAAAGTAGGAAGCAACACTGTTACTAACGTGCAGCCTGTCAGCTCTCATGCGTTTAATGTTTGTTTAGGCTTTCCAAAGTAGACCGGGAAAGCTGGCCAAATGTATCTATCTATGCAGGGGTTGCAAAAGTAGGTTTACAGTTGTAATACAAAGGATGCAATAATTAATCAATAATAGTACAAGAATAAGTTCTGAGCCTTGCGTACTCACAGCTGTAAACCACGTGTGGCCGCAGGAAGAGCACGTGGCAGTTTTCCAGAGTATGACTCCACCCCTCTCCTCCAGCACCTGTGCTGTGGAGTCGCATGGCGGCCCAGGGGACAGTTCTTTGTCTCCAAGAAAGCCTAGTATTGTTGGATTCCGCAAGAGGTGTCATTCCTACATATGAGATTTCACAAGTTAGGCATTCTATAGGCTGGAGAATATTGCTTTAATATCTGAAGTATGGCATTACAAACAACAGGATATGGTATACCTGTTGTTTTTCTCATAAACATAGGTCTGGCCTTGTAAGAAAAAGATTGATTGCCTCTGCATAGCCAGCTTTGGAAACATTCATGTTCTCTGTATCTGTTTGTGATGCTTTGCATTGGAAGGTATCGTCATTACAGGGATGTAGCAGGAAATCAATGAGTGCTTTGTTTTTCTTTCCACCCCCAGTGCTTGTGTTATCTTTCTTTGAGGTAGTGACTGTGGGTCCTGTTTATTTACAGATGTATAAATAATCATATAAATATATGTCAGCCAGTCCATTTCCTGTATTACCCCAAACTAGAAGGCTTGTCTATGGTAGGGGTTTATGAGTGTTTTTTTAAAAGAGTATAGTAATATATTTATTAGTTTCTCTTCCAAATATTATTTGCTTGCTGTAAAATACAGGCTTACATCTTCTCTTCATCTTTGAAGGTAATTAGTTTGGTGTCTGTCCTTTCAGACTTTTTTGCTGTGCATTTACATAAACAGTCCATTTATGCTGCCAAAGGTGTATACACTACCTATAGTTCTCTAACTTGTTTTTTTTTTTACTAAACAATTTTTGTGATTATCTTTCCAAGTCAGTATCTATAAATATGCCTCTTTTGATTTGCTGCTTAGAATTTCAAATATATAATGTGATGAGTGTACCTTTATATAGTTTACCAATCTTTATGGACATTTAAGTAGTTTCCACCTTCTTTCTTTTATAAAGGATGCTATTTTTATGAGGGTTTTTTTGGGGGGGGGGGTCATTATTTTTGTGGAATAAATTCCCTAGAAATTGAATTAACTGAATCAAAAGCACATTTATTTTAAGTGTTATAGATATGGTACTATCAAATTGCCCATTAAAATGTTTTATCAACCTGAGATCCCAATGAAAGTGAATAAGTGTGCCTATTTTCTTGACACTTTATGAATATTGTACATAATCAATCTTTTTCATTTTGCCAATCTTTTGGTATGTCATTCTTTAAATTTGCAGTTCTTCAATTAAGAGTGAGGTTGAACTCTATGCTTACTGGCCATTTGTATTTTCTTCGGTGAATTATCTTTTTATGTTCTTTGCTCGTTTTTGTATTGGGTTGCTTTATCTTATTGAAGATATTGTGATAAACTGATAATCATTGGTATTAATAATTGATAAAAGTGTGTTTTTATATGGGACATTTTTTCTTTCTATTCTTTTTCTTTTTAAATAACTTAGTGTTCTGGTATTCAAGCAGGGTTTAAATTTGTTGTGTGGTTGTGTGTTGGGGCGAGAAACTGTTAAGTAGTGAAAAACCAAAATCTCGCTAGAGGGGAGTGTCAGAGGAGATAGGGACTTTTGAAGTCATTTTTTTTTTTTTTTTTTTGGCCACTCATGCAATGGAATTAAAGAAAGGTCTCAGAAGGGTAACTGAAATGCCCTTTCCTCTTACCCACCCCAGTTTCTGCATATCTTTCAGTCCCTTTGTTCAAATGAGTTTCTTGCACTTACTATTAAACATATTTACTAGTCTTAGACTCAAAACATCCCAGACTGAAAACATTTCAATGAAGGCCTTTGAGATTCTATTTCCTGCTCTAGTCAAGAGAGATCTATTTCTTTCAGGAATGCCCGGGCGGGGATCATCCTGACCAGCATGCCTGTCCTGCTGTGAGGAATCACCTCTGATGGGGAAACTCAGGGCATCTACAAAGCTCCTCTTAAGTAGTAATTACTGTTCTTGTTCTTTGACATCCTTATATTTCACCCTGAGTTCTGACCAGCTAATGCCACACAGGGGGGAATTAAAGCTCTTGTGACATCATCCCCGTAATAAAGAGGAGGCTGGCTAGTGATGCTCATTTGTTTTCCTGAAGACAGCAAGAGAGGATCACATCCTCCTTTTGGCTGGAGAGATGCAAACTGAGGGGCTTGTCTTCCTTTGAATCAATGAAGGATTTTTCCTAATTATAATAGAATATTGGTTTTGGTGAAAACCCTCATTAGGGATCCCTTCACTGCCAAGAACAAAGACCTCTAACTGGACTCTGATGACATCTGAGGCAATTGGAACCATATCTGGTTGCATATGTAGCTCTGGACACTCCAGTCCTTCTGCAATACTTACTATTCTGTCTTAAGGAAAATCCGAAGACTTGTCCAGTGCAGAACCTCGATGGGGGGTCAAACCTGCTGCAGGTGTGGCTGTGGCAGGTGTCATGGCTGTGCCAACAACCGCAGCAGGAGTGTTGACTCTCGGAATAGGTGTCCTGACTCCCGGAATAGAAATGAAAATTCCAGAAACAGGTACCATGACCGGGATTTTGAGGTAAGTCCTTGCTGAGAGAAGCCTTCTGAGTCATTGACTTGTCCAATGTCTCCTTAATAATATTTGAGTATGAGGCTCATGATTGTGAATCAGCATCTGTTACTATTACGCAGGGCGAATGCCATGTTAGTAAAGTATTCTGGCACTATTTATGAATGTACTCACTTAGATGCCTTTTTTCCCCTGAGTATTAAAGGGTTGTTTTTGTTGTTGTTAGTTTTGGGTTTTTTTGTTTGTTTTTGCAATTGGTCAGAGCTTAACTAACAAAGTAAATGCCAGTGAAGGTCCCTGCTGCTGGGTGCTGTGGAGCCCAGGGATTCTCTGTGGCTGCAACTGGAAGAAAGGGATGAATGGGCAGCTGGAGGGGCCGGTCTGCAGGCTCCTGAGCTTCAGGCCCTGTCTTCACTCAGAGAAGCTCACTGGTTTCTCTTTTCTACTTCTGGCTGAACTGTGGGTAATTTCTTTTGAAGACAAGTTTTACTGCTGAAAATAATCATGAAAACAACCAGACAAGATTTCATACAATGTTCTTCCACCTCTGGTATCTATAACTGTATGTAATATTTCATTAATCTCATTAATGAAATCTCATTTTCTTTAAAAAGAAACCTTACCACATTGCTCTCACTAACTTACTATTTATATGTGCACTGCTCCCCTCTCCCCAACCCTCCCCCCCAATGCGGGCTTTTTCTCTCTATTTTTTACCTAGTCAACTTACCTATTACATCTTTAAACCTGAAGAAGCTGCTTGTCCCTATTGAATTTCCTCTAGTGTGTAGAATCACTTTTCATAATAATGAATTGTTTTAAAATTTATTCATAGTTTTCCAAGCATTAGAAACCTTGAATATCTAGTTTCATCAATAAATCTGATGAGGATATTCTTGATCACTTCTTTTTGGTCATCTCTAAAGTCACTGCATAGAATGATATTTAAGTTGGAATTATTGAGGGGGGGTAGTTGAATAAACTGATATTCTGACCTTACTATTTTGTTAGCTGATTTTGAGATGTGTTGTCATTTCTACTTTTTTTTAAGAACAATACTCAAAACAAGAAATATTTTCAAGGTTGCGAGTAAATATGCATTGACTGTCTTCTAATGTACTAAATGAAGCATCACATATTTTAAAGAATAAATAGTAATGAAGGAATGAGTAGGTGGATTACAGGATAAAAGGAAGTACAAAATAAGGGAAGGAATTCAGATACCAATGTGCTCAGCATTCATTCAGAGCACACTAAGAGTCCCCAGTGCTTCTGAAGTTTTAATGCAAACATTCTGCCAGTGGCTTATTCTTTGTTCCTTATGTTTGGTACATGTACTGCTTATTTATTCATTTCATGTTTGCTAATGAGGTACCTAGGGAGTTCCTCTTTTCAGCAAAAAATAGGAGCGAGTGAAAGGAGGTTTATGGGAAGTGCACTAAATCACACAAAGTACCAACTTACTCAAAAACAAGCTAAAGAAAATGACAAGCTAACTTTATTTAAGACTGAGAAGTAAGATACCATGTACCAATTTCATTTGATATTATATTGTTATTCGATCTTATAATTAAGAAAGGCATCAGAATCAAGGTAACAGGTGAACACATAAGGGGATAAATTAACCAAAGTGGAATATGTTTGGTTAGAATGATACAAAAGGGAACCTTAGGAAGTAGAATTTTTTTAGGAATCAGTGTGGGATGGGATTCAATTTTTATTTTTATTTTTAATCCTCACCCAAGGCTATTGGAGAGAGAGAGAGAGAGAGAGAGAGAGAGAGAGAGAGAGAGAGAGAGAAACACCGATCGGTTGCCTCCCATAGGCTCCCTGAGTGGGGTCCATCCCACAAACCAGGTTTGTGCCCTGACCTGGAATTGAAGCTCCAACCCGTTGGTGCATGGGATGTTGTTCCAGCCAACTGAGCTTCCTGCCCAGGGCAGGATTCCATTTTTAAATGCAGACAAAGAATTTGTGAGGTCTTGAGAAAAGAAGCATTCATGATAAATGAAATATTCCAGAGGCAGTGGCATTGATAATTCTGGTGTGAAGGAAGGGTGGGTGGGTATAGGGAAACAGAAAGCTACGAATGCAGAGTGGAGTCTCAGACTGCCCAAAAAGCAATTAAAACAGCAGAGGCTTGGGGTGCTGGTCACACAAAACAGTACACAGATGGTGTATAGAATTGAACCCCTGAAACCTATATAATTTTATTAACCAATGTCTCCCCAATAAAAAGAAAAACAATACGGGCTTGTGTAAGGCAGAGATTGTAGACTGGGCTGAAGGCAAAAGATCTGACGATAGATGACATGTAAGGGGAAAGGGATGGAATGAAAATATTTTAAGGATTTTAGTTTAGGAAGCTAGAAAAATGGTGTTCCTGATGACAAATGAAATTTTCCCAAATGGTTTGTTATTTTTAGAAAATGTTGACTTTGAAGTCATAACTTGAAAACTGGGTAGAAAGTCTTAGACCAACAGAGAGAACAGTAAGGAGAAATAGATTTGAGATCTCATCAGAACAAATTAAAATCTGAAAACTTTCAGAGTGTTTTTTTCTTTCCCCCTTCCTTTCTACCTTCCTTCTTTCCTTTATTTATTTTTTATTTTTTTGTAAATTGACATCAAAACTCCTTTGTCCACCAAATCTGACTTGAACTCTCATGAGGCAATTTACTATCTTTAATTTTTCCCTCTCAGAGTGAACTGTCATACGTATTTGCTATAGAAATATTAATGTAGTATGGTATATCCTATTACCTTTCCAAAATCTGAAAATTCTTACTTTAAATTCTTACGTTTTTATGGCTCCATTGGCTTTCCTGAATGTTTGTGGACCTGTAGTAAGTTTAGAAAGAATGCAAGTGAGAGGTCTTACAAAGCCATGCATAATGGAAAGGGTCAGTGAGGGGTTGAATACACAATGAGACACTTACAATGAATGATTAAACTTAAAAAGAAAGATATTATCATTCACACAGATAGAAGGTAAAAAAATAAACGAGAAAATTCAATAAATAGGTAAGTTGACAAGGATAGTGGATTTGGCAAAAAGAAAGGGTTGAGTTCCTACAGTTCTTGAAGATTGTGTGAGTAGAGGGAGATGAGCACTGAAAACAGAGAGGAGGTACAGCTGGAGGAGAGGCAGAGACTGGGGAGGGGTTAGAGGCTACCCCTCCTTTGACAGAGGGAAGGGCTGTTCATTAAGATGGGAAAACAAGGCAGTTTTAGAAGAAACAAGAAAGAGGAGAAAGGACAATACTAGGAACATTTCAGAAGGGACTAATTTAGGAGTAAAACCTGGTTGAGTGGAGAGGAGGAGAGACACATTCTCAAACCAAGGGGAAGTGTCAGAATAAGAACTTGACACTCTTTGTTGTAGAGAAAGAAGTGCAGTTACTCCCCCCAAAAAATGAGCCACGGGGAGAATTGGTGGTTGAGAAGAGTGGAGTTTTGGAGTAAGCACTGACAAAAGTATGGTAGGAATTCACCAGGAAACAGATGGCTGTTGAAAAGGACTGGATGAAGAAAGAAGGAAAGAAGGAAAGGAAAGGAAGAAAGAAAGCAAGAAAGAGAAGAGAAGAGAAGAGGAGACAAAAAGAAGAGAAGAGAAGAGAAGAGAAGAGAAGAGAAGAGAAGAGAAGAGAAGAGAAGAGAAGAGAAGAGAAGAGAAGAGAAGAGTTAAACACCATAGATCTGTAATCCAGATGTGTGCAAAATGTGTTTGGCCAGGACTCTCCTCCTTACTTCTGTTCAATGTGATCTAAAATTTCCCAGTCCACAAAAGGATATTAAATTGCTCTCCTGGCAGGCATGTAGATGTGGCACATAAAATGAGGCACACAAGCTCAGCCGGCATAGCTCCGTGGTTGAGCGTCAAACTACGAAGCAGGAGATCATGGTCAGGGCACATGCCTGGGTTGTAGGCTCAATCCCCAGTGTGGGGCATGCAGAAGGCAGCCCATCAATGACTCTTTCTCATCATTTATGTTTCTATCTCCCTCTCCCTTCCTCTTTGAAATTAATAATAATAATAATAATAATAATAATAATAATAACAAATCATCATTTGCTATTAGTTTTCCCAATAATGAGCAGGTAGTTTCCCAGGACTATTGAAGCTCAGAACTGCTACACAGCAACATACTCTTAAGGGCCTGCCTCCCCAACTTCTTTTGTGCTCTTACCCCTATGACTTTGCATAGAGCAGCAGAGTTCGTCTTTTAAAGATATAAGTCAGACACTACTACTTCTCTGCTTGTAACTCCAATGCAGCGGTTCTCAACGTGTGGGTCATGACCCCTTTGGCAGTTGAACGACTCTTTCACAGGGATCACCTAAGACCATCCTGCATATCAGATATTTACATTACGATCCATAACAGTAGCAACATTACAGTTATGAAGTAGCAACGAAAATAATTTTATGGTTGGATCACAACATGAGGAACTGTATTCAAAGGGCCAGAAGGTTGAGAACCACTGCTCCAATGGCTTCCCGTAACACAAGAGAAATCTCTAGTTGTTATGTGGGTCCACAGCCCCTTTGTGAACTGGCCCTTGTCCCTACTTAACTCACTACCTGCCCCCTGCTCTGCCCCAGCCTCACTGAGCAGTTACTCGAACATGTCAACTCTTTTTTGCCTGAGAATTTGGCACTACCCATTTGCTAGGGTGAAATGTACTTCCCTAGTCCTCAAGGAACTGATTCCTTCTTGTCCTTCACATCTTAGCTTTAATGTCACCTCTTCAGAAAGGCCACTCAGTCGTGATCACCTCAACCTACATGAATTATCTTCATGCTACCTATTACTATGTATTTCCTGCGTCTTTGTTTGTTTGTTTATTGTCTTTCTTCCTTGCAGTGCAGAGATTTCTGTCTCTTGTTCGCTGTTGTATCCCCATTCCTAATACAAAGTCTGCTACATATTAGGCATTCAATAAATGTTTGTTGTTCCGGCCAGCGTGGCTCAGTGATTGAGTGTCAATCAATGAACCAGGAGGTCAGAGTTTGCCCAGGGCTGGATCTCCAGTGAAGGGCATGGAGGAGGGAGCCGATCAATGATTCTCTCTCATCATTGATGTTTCTTTCTATCCCTTCCTCTCTGAAATAAAAAATATATATATATTTTAAACATAATAAAAAATGTTTGTGGAATGAACAAATGAATGTTTTTCTGTACCTTTTACTTTCAACTTCATTTCCTTAACTATTTTATTTCTCAATGACAATACTTAGTAGGTATTCAGCAGCTTGCCAATTTTCTTAATTTGGTTTGATTTATTAATTTCAACTTGATCCAGTAAGTATAGAACATTGCTCTCTATTCTACAGTTTTGTAATTGTTGGGATTAACCATTCCTACAATGTCTCCTAAGCAGCCAAGTTCAAAACCTGCTTGTTTCCTTATGCCACAAACTTCTCATCCACTGTTCCAATGAATGGCATTAAAAGAAAAAAATTTTACATAAGAGAGAGTCAGTGTTTTTTGGGTAGGAACCAGTTTTGTAACAAACAGCTTAGGCACCTCCACCTCAAGGCCCACGGAGCCTCCCTGCATAAACAGCACTAGTAAGCTGTCACTCACGCTGGTGGGGAAGGTGCAGCACCTCTGCTGAGCACCAGGCTGCCAGGCCCAGTCCTGGATTTTCCTCAGGGACAGGGAGCTTCCCTTCGGTTCCCAGGGTGCTGGTTTCGTCACTCCTTTCCAGCCTGTCCAGCACAGCCTGGTAAACACAATACCCTGTAACACACACCCAGAGAAACTGAACTGACTAAAAGCCAGCCATCGGTAAGGAATTAAATGAGAAATAGAAATATGAAAAGATGCAATCTACATAGGGAAACCCTAAAGCAAGTATAGAATCAGAGTGGGTCTAATGGATCAGGCGGGGCTCTCTCAGTATAATTAATATGTGTCACTCTGAAAGGGTCGTATTAGCTGCTTAAACCACAAGCGTCTTTACATTTAGCACTGTGCAATCATTAATTAGCTCAAACATGAGCTCCTGAGTCGGTTTCATTATCTCTGTTTTGTAAACAAGGAAAAAACAAGGGTGTTAGTGCCCAGACTCCAAGCAGTGTATTGCTGGGCTCAGTAAAGAACCCTGGAATTCCTGACTCTCAGCCTGGACTTGGCTTTCCTGCACTGTTGAAGCAATCTATTATATTATTGTAGACAGCCAAATGGAAATGACCCAAATACAGGTTGTTCTTGCAGGACTTCAGTGTCACCATTGTGGTTTTCTACATGAAAGGGGACTGCTCCCTGCTTGGCGTGGTTGGAGGCTGGAGGACAGGGACTAGAAGGGGGAGTATGGCATGGTAAAGCAGAAGGGAAAGGCAGCATATGATTTCTAGTCCATAGAGAGAAGTTACCTGAAGTTGTTTTTTTGTGGATGTCTCTTAAGTCTGAAGGATATTTGGATCTTCAAGGAGCAGGGCTGAACATGCAACTTGGCCTCCCCTTACAGAATGTTTCTGATAAATCCTATAAGCAAAATGCAGACTGATCCTTTCCTTAAAGGAAGGAAGTATCCCAGCACCTAGAATGGCAGAACAAAGAGCAATGAAAACAGAGAGGACACGTTATAACATCAATGTATGGGTCATCTTTGCAGGCATGTCAGAGGCACCTGCCTGATCCACTGATAGGTAATGCTGACCTGGTTTCTGCCATTCACATTTCACCAAAGTCATACCTATTTTATTCTTCACTACAAATTATTCAAATCAACAAGAAGTCTTTCTGCATCAGGTGGGTAAAGAAGTACTGGGGGGTAATTCCTGGAACAACACACTCCAAGAAGAATCCTCCTAGGAGAGTGCCTGACACAGTCTTTTAAATGCAAGTTAGTCTCTCAAGGAGTCTGCGCACTAAAAGCCAGGTGGCAGGTGAGGTGTGGGTCCACCTAGAAGGCAGCCTCTGGGCTGTTGCCATTCTCCAAGCCTCCCCACCGTTCCAGAGCATGTTTCAGCCCTATTACAAATTTTCTGTGCTCCCGTGATACTATTTGCTGACCTAGACAATCTCTGTTTTGCTGTCCCTTTCTTGAATTCCTTATTTACTCTGAATGCTAACTAAAAATGATCAGAATAAGATTGAGCCCTCTTTCTTGACATTTTTCTTTCAGTTATGTGCTTCTGTACATAAGATAATTTTCTGGCTCAGCTTGTATGGCTCAGTGGTTGAGCGTTGACCCATAAACTGACAATTAGTAGTGAGATAAGGAATAAAGATATAAATAATATAGATTTAGGTTGTTGGTTTGAGAGGCTCAAGAGAGTAGAATTCATATTGTTAAGACTAGAGTGAGAGCTAGAGTTGGTGCAATAACAAATAAAGCTATAGAGGATGTTAGCGGTTGTAGGGGTTGGAGGTCAGGGTTTGATTCCTGGTCAGGGCACATGCCTGGGTTGCAGGCTTGATCCTCAATAGGGAGTGCGTAGGAGGCAGCCGATCGATGATTCTCTTTCATCATTGATGTTTCTATCTCTCTCTCCCTCTCCCTTTCTTTCTCTGAAATCAATAAAAACTTTCTTTAAAAAGATAATTTCTGAACATGTTTTAAAACACAAGTTAGTCTGTTGTCATCTTGTGCACCTACCAGGAAATAGGTTTCTCCTACATAAATTGAGATAAACACACATTTACTTATTCACTGAGGAATCCAATTTCTGAGTTTACATATGATTAGATCTGTACAAGAAGAACACTGCTTGCTTAGAAAAGATGGAGACTATGATTATATTTGTCAAACTAACCATGACTCTGAAACTAACTTGGGGAGCTAGGATTGAAAATTTGGAAAGAAAAAAAAAAAGAAACTGTGTCTTGCTGTTCATTAAGTAACATAAGTAATATATTTGTGGTCATTTTGTAAACTATGTGTTCAGATATTGTCAGCATGGCTGTTACCCCTTTGCCAATGTATGGTTTTAATAAATATTTTAATGTTTTTTTAATGATTTCAGAGAGATGAAGGGGGAGAAAGAGACAGAAACATGAATGATGAGAGAGAATCATTAACTGGCTGCCTCCTGCACACCCTCTGCTGGGGACTGAGCCCACAACTCAGGCAAGTGCCCTGACCAAGAATCAAATTGTAATCTCCTGATTCATGGGGTAGATGCTCAACCACTGAGCCATGCTGGCCCAGCTGCCAATCCTATATAATAAAAGCCTAATATGCAAATCAACCAAACAGCAGCACTACTGGTGGAACGACCAGTTGCTATGATGCGCACTGACCACTAGGGTACAGACACTCAATGCAGGAGCTGGCCCCAACTGCAGCAGCAGCAGAAGGTGGGGCTGGTGAGTGGGTGGCACCAGGTCAGCCAAGGCAGGTGCCATCGAGGACCCTCCCTCACCCCCTGATCGCCCCACCGGTCGCCCCACAGATTGGCCCTGATGGCTGGCCAAGCCTAGGGACCGTACCCATGCATGAATTTCATGCACCAGGCCTCTAGTGTGTTTATAATATACACCATCTTGTTATTAAAATATTGATGTATTCATAGGAAGAGTTATAGTGTATAGCAACTTGCAACTTTTTATAATTGTACTATATATTTCACTTCTTACGTACTTTTACATTTAAGGAGATGAAACTTCTTTTAACAATTTAACTGATTATTTTTTTAACTCATAAAGGTTTTACTTTTTATTTGGTATTTTGAATGCAGCTAAACATTCAAACACAAGAGTGAATATGTAGAAGAAGTAAAAAAGTGTAGATTCAGTATCTCCCCTAGACCTGGGCAGGAGTGACCCCACTTTAAAAAGCACCTCTACTTTGTGCCTCTGAGGGTAGACCCTGCTCCCGGGGTGGATATCCCCAAGCTTGGGAGGTAGCAAGAGTGTCTTCTGAACTTGTATGTGCAAGCTTAGATGTCTACTTGCAGACGCGGCAAGCCCGGTAGTGCAGAAAGCAGACAAAGGAGTCAAGAGAGGAATGCAAACCTGAGGTCATTTTGAAGGTATATTTTTAAAAGCAAGAAATTAAAATGTACTTTAATAGTTTATTAGTTTGATTTATAACTGAAATATATGGACATATGGTATGGGAGTCTCCATTAATATTTCTTGTTCTTATATTTTTGTTTTCCATTAGCCACCAATGTTGAGACAAATGTGGGTAGATTTTTAAAACAAAACCAAAAAGGCTGAACTCAACTATCTTAACCTATTTGTAAACTCTTTAACAGGTTATCTGAATTTGACCATGAATTATAGGTAAAAGACTTTATCTAAAGATACATCCCAAATCTAAAAGAATTTTAGATTCTTTGAATAAAATCACCCTAAATATTTTAAATGCACTCTTCAAGGAGAATATTGGCAGAGGGGGAAGATAATGAAAAAGCAATAAAATAATTAGTTAATGATACTTAGTTCTTCTATGTGTTTAAGGCACAGAGGAAATATTTTTAGTGTAAAAAATGTTCCCTGCTCTGCCCAGCTGGTGTGGCTCAGTGATTGAGTGGCGACCTATGAACCAGGAGGTCACAGTTAGATTCCTGGTCAGAGCACGTGCCCAGGTTGCAGGCTCAATCCCCAGTGTGGGGAGTATAGGAGGCAGTTGATCTCTCATCACTAATGTTTCTACCTCTTTCTCCTTCTCCTTTCCTCTCTGAAATCATTAAAATATATTTTAAAAAATACAAAGAAATGTTTCCTGCTCTAGAGTAGTTTATGAAATGGATGGGAAGGCCAAGGAAATGTACATGGAAAAATGAAAATGAAACAGAACAGCAAATACGAAATCACTGTTACTGTGTAGGTACACAGAGGCAAATGGGCTTGAAAGATTTATACAAACAGACTTGCAGGCTGTATAAGGCTCTCAAAATCACTTGGTCTGGCTCTGCCAAGGCATTAGCGGTGAGTTAATTAAATGTTTGACCAAATATACCAGGCTTATTTTTAAGTTGATGATTTTGTATACTAGATGCCTGAAAATGATATAAATATCCACATGACACTTGGCAGAGAAAAGGTTCCCCACCCCTGGTTTAGTGCTTTGAAACTTTGGGCTTTATCCTGGAGATAGTGGGTAGTTATTGAAGGTGTCTGAGGTATAGACAGTGGGATAAAATCTGTAGCATGGAAGGAACAAACAAATGGCTATGTTCAGATGGACTGGAAGAAGGGACTGAGAGCTCATGGACCAGACATAAGGCCAAGGACCTAATGTTTTGAAAAGAGGCTTGTCTTCTCTTTCATGGAACTTTCATTTTCCAGAGATATCACTGATTCCACAGAGAACAAGTGATTGGTGAGGAAATGGAATAGAAAAAGGGTACCCCTGTAGGTAGGATGCCTTTTCACTTGCCACACTCCTATTTCATGTCCTCCTAGCATTTCATGATGTTTACCTGTCTGCTTTTCTAAATGAAGAAAAGATACCAGCTAACTCGAATTTCAAGTAGATCAGGTATATTTCCGATATTCAACCAGTGGAATATAACTATATTAACCTTGCCTGCACAGAGCTTAGGGAAGTGTCTTTAGCCCCGAGTAATGAAAACATGTTACTTTTTAAAAAATATATAAAATGTGGGGCAGGCAGCATGGTAAAGTGGAGAAAGGCATTGGACCCTGGGAAGTCTGTGAGCTTGTTCTCCTGACAGTCCTTCCACTGAATGGCTCTAGGACATGGGGCAACTCCTGTGTCCTTGGACAGCCTCACTTAAGGAGATTAAATTCTAAAACTCAGAGGCCCTTTTCAGCTCTAACGTTCTATAATTATGTGGGTTAGACTTAACATCGAAAGAGCATTTCATAAAGTGGATTTCAAATACTCTTTGAGTCACACTCTCTAGTTGAGTATCCTGGTGGCTAAGACACCAAAGAATGCCGTGGCTATGGATTTATCTATGATTAATTCATGGGAAACTTGAGGAGGAGATTTTTTTAATGCTGATTGTGAATTACAATTATTAGGTCATCAGGATATAATTATATTTCCCCCTCTCCTATAAATCACCACTAAAAATGAGTTAGCTTGTAGATGTGATTTAATGAATAATGTTTCTTCTGTAATTTTTTAGGGACTGCCCATGAGGAACAGAAAGTGAGGCCAATTTCTTATGTTAAACTGCAAGCACTTTTGAAAAGGCTGAGAGACAGTGTGGTGATTGGTCAAAAGCATGCATTCTGGAGTCACATCAGCTCAGGTTCAAATCCAAGTTCTGCCGCTTGATAGCTGTATGACCTTGGGCTAGTTAACAAGTATTTCTGTGCTTCAGTTTACTCATCTGCCTCATCAGGTTACGGGGATTAAGGGAGTTTATTACAGATAAAGCACTTGAAAAACCACCCCCACAAGTAAATTTAGTGGAATAGCCTTACTATTATTAGACAAGTATTATTATTAGATAATTCAACAAAGCATTATTATTAGACAGTTAAACAAAAAAGTATTATTATTAGACAAGTCAACAAGAAAGGCATTTATTCAGGAAGGCCCGCCCCCCTGGCCTGTAGGCATAAGTATGCAGATCAGTGTATCTTCTTTAAGATCAGTTCAGCCACTTCTGCAATTATTTTTGGCATTTCTCCAATGGTAATTCCAAAGCCACAAAATGACATCGTCCTGATCACTGCTTCGTCCTATTTGTATTTTACTGAAGATGAATGCGTTCCTGCTGTATGGGTGTTCAGGAAGAGGAGGCCTAGGGGCAGAAGTGAATGAAGTGGGTTTGAGGTTCACTCTGTGCTTTCCGGACGCAGTGACTGTTCATTTAAACGGTGCTTCCTGACCCAACGTTCTGCTGTGGTTCGAGGAACTGCAATTTCCAATGCCGCTGAAGCAGTGAGTCATGGTTTCTCAGTTAGTTCTGTTCAGCCGATTTCATTTTATATAACAAATTGAGGTTGGACTTCAACTTATAGTTCATGAATTATAGCTCAGATTTTCTGAAATTAAGCTTCATTTGCATTTTAGCTTCTCACCCTCAGTCATCCCTGGTGATCTGAGGTGGGACCAAACAACCAGAAAAGTACAAAAGAGAGAGGGGCGTGGCTAGTGGGTGTTTTGGGTGCCCCGCCCTTCCTTCAGACCCTTGCCCTGCTGGCGGATGTGTTTCTGCCAAGATTGTCCTGAAGTCTCTCTCTGTTCCTCAGCTGAGCGGGAGCCATTATTATAAGGCTCATCAGAAGCGGGCGTGAAGGTTCTCTTCCTGTCTGAAAAGGCCTTTTCATTCTCTCTTCAGTTGTCTCCAGGGCAAGACACCAGACCATGTGGAAAGGGTGTGCCATGGCACCAGTCCCCTCCCCTGAGGGCAAGGGAACCTCTGCAGAAGTTTCTGTCCCTCCACAAAGGAGGAGGGCGTGGTGGGGAGCCCCACAACAGCACCAGGGCCAGGACTGTGCCCCTGAACTGGGATGTAGCTGTCTGCCCTGTGAGACACACTGTGGAGGGGCGTCGATGGTTTCCACTTCTGCTCCCCGAGGTTTAGATGGCGGGATATGCTGTCCTCTATGCTGTGCACCTGGGAGAGCGCCTCCTTAGTGAGGGCATACAGACACGAGAAAGAAACTAATGAGTGTGTATATATTTTCTTGTATGTCAAGAAGATCAGATCTATCTTATCTCTCCTTCTAAACCTTAATTCCAATTATGTTTGTAAACCAATAAAACCAGTTTAACTGTGGCTTGGGCCGAGGCTGGTGACAGCTGCAATCTAGAAACTGGTGCACACACTGAATTCTAAAATCTTACGCTGAAAGTAATTGCCATGTGGGCGACGCCTGAAGGTTTGGGCTGTGCTGCTTAGGCATCTGCTAAGGACAGTTGGCATTTGGCAGAGCACAGACCAGTGGAAAGGGTGCCCACATCAAGTGTGTTCTACCTGAACACATTATTCTTCCAGAACACATGTAAGCTCCACGCGCCTCCTACTTTGAAGACTGACAGCAGCTTTACTTTTGAACCATGTTTTTCTGGCTGACCATTAAAGGGAACTTTTTAAATTCAGTATGCACCTCTAATTAGACATAAACACAAGCCAAGAAAACCCTTGTCTAGATAATAGTGATGCTCATGGACATCATATCAAGAGCATATACTTTAATCAAAAATAATTTCCACCAAGCCCTGGCCGCTGTGGCTCAGTTTAATTTGTAAAAGACCAAAAAAATAATAATAATAATAATTTGGTGCTGTACATATGCTCATTACGACGTTTTGTTTTCTCTTCTTTTTATAAATGGATGACATTGTTCCACACACACAAAAAGAAACATTTTTTAGCAGCATTCACATTCTAGTTGAGAGGCACAAAACATGTGTGCTCAATGTTACTTGCATTTGCAAATGGAAGACGTAGGAAGTGTGAAGACCTGTGCTGGACTTCCAATCAAGATTACCTGCCAGACTTTTATAGGTCTGGAATTCTTTTCCCAAGGCATGAAAGTGTGTAGTGGGATTCCGTGTTGATGATAACTTTTTTTTTTTTTTAAAGAAACCGTATAGTCAAATTTCGCAGCCTTAAGGATTTCTGAATTTTGGATTTTGTCTTTGGAGGAGGTCAGGAACTTCCCAAGGGCTGGGTCCTCAAATATTCTTCCATTCTTCAAAAGTGGTGTTCTCTGATTCTAAACATAATATATTCACTTTCATCTTTTCCCCCAATTTGGCATCAATTAGATCACAAGTTTATTATAAAAGGGGATAACTCAGGAACAGCCAGATGGAAGAGACCCATAGGGCAAGGTATAGAATTTGGTGCTGTACATAAGCGTTCCTGCCCTCTCCACTCCCCCCGAACCTCCCCCTGTTCACCACTCCAGAAGCTCTGTTTAATCCTTATCACGACTCTATGAGATAGATACAATTATTATTCCTATTTTTCCAGGTGAGAACACTGAGGAATAAAGGTCTCTCAACTAACCCAAGGTCATTGACTAGTAAGTGTCAGAGGTGGGATTTGAACCTGTGTTGCAAAGCTACGTATGTGCTCCTGACCGCATGCTGCACATTTTGCCTCACATGCTATGGTAGTGGGAGGGACATCCTCTTGGGAGTCAGGCAGAATTGGATGAATTCTAGCCAGGCCTACTGGTCTTGTGACTTTGGGAAAGTTACACTTACCTCTAGGTTCTTCTTCTGGAGAATGAGGATAATGCATTGGGCTCTTGCATTCGTGTGGCATGCATCCAGTAGGATCGGGCCCCTTCTACTGATGCTCTCCTCTCCTCCCTCCACAATGCTAGCCAAAGACAGTCTGTTTCCTTCAGGTACTCCAGATCCTGTAAGGTCTATCCAGCATGAAGACATTAAGCCCTGCTCTAGCTTAGCAAGCAAACTGAAGTGGCATTTCTGCTCTGTTTAATGTGAAGTCCTCTCTTTAAAGGAGATAGGGAAGGTCTGCAAAGGTATTTCTATGTTTCTGGCCAAATCCAGGCCTTCACTGAAGTTTCTTGGTTGTATATTCTTCTTCAAAGCAGCCCTGGTGCACTTGCATGAGCAACAGAATTTGGGGGAAGGGTTCCAGCAGGATGTGAGTGGTTCTGCCTGCAGCCTGGCTGTGAGCAAGACAGTACACAAAGACATGAGGCACCTGGGACCTGGCCATAGCAGCTGCCATGGTGCATTTAACTGGAAAAAACCACCTGGCTCCTGTGGCTCAGTGGTTGGGCATTGACCTATGAACGAGGTCATGGTTCCATTCTTGGTCAGGGCACATGCTGGGTTGTAGGTTCAATCCCCAGTGTGAGATGTGCAGAAGGCAGCTGATCAATGATTCTCTCTCATCTCTGATGTTTCTATCCCTCTCTCCTTCTCCCTTCTTCTCTCTAAAGTCAATACAAACATATTTTAAACAAATTTTTTAAGTGGAGAAAAACCTACCTTTTCACCTTCATCTTCCTTACCATGTAAAAGTGGCACCATGAGTTATACATCACTTAATGATTTTGCAAGACAGATTAATTAATTTAGTCTTGCTAAGCCTCACTTTTCTAATTTCTAAAATGATATAATAATATTGACCTCTTAGGATGGTAGTAGGGATTAAATATAATCAGGGCTTCTTAGAAATTAGGACAGGCCTAGATCACTTCCATTTTAGAAAGTTCTAATATATTAGAACAACAAAAATAAGTTTGTAAAAATAATGGTGTGTTCTAAATGTTTAAACAAATTGATGTTCTTAGCCCACACTAATATAATGGCAATATAATTCTGTGATTTATAAAATAAGGTAAATCCTAAAAATGTCAGTTTATCTTTCATGAGATGACGTTTTATAAGTTTTAAAAATGCCTATTATTGTCTCAATGTACCTGAGTCTTTAACATCATTCAGAAATACTGTACAAGTTTGTACCTGAGGCCCCTGAGGCTGAAGCTGAGTCCATTCCTCCCACCCCAGTGAGAGACTCAGGCTCTGCCAAAGCTCCTGGCTCATCGGAGGCATGCGTGGACCTTAACCCCTACCCTCCCTTCTTTCCAGTCCCCTCTCCACAACTGCCACTAAAACAATAGTGGGGAAGACTCACGTGGTATTTTAATCTATTTGGTCTTAGCATGGTGCCAGGGCCCCATAACTTTTTTTCATGAATTTTCAGTGTTTTTTAAAATTATTATTTTCATTCATTTTCTTAGGCTGGTGCAATAAGACTAGAAACAGTCTCACTTCATTGTTGTTCATCGTTTTAAAAAATTGAGAAATCATCCACATATCATAAAAGTCACCCTTTTAAAGTATACAATGGTTCAGTAGTTTTTAATAATTTCCAAGGTTGTATAACCACCCCCCCATCTTACTCCAGAACATTTTCATAACTGCTAAAAGAAGCCCCATAGTCACTCCTCATTCCCTCTTTTTCCTAGTCCCTGGCAACCATTAATCTACTTCCTGTCTCTATCGATTTGCCCAGTCTGGACATCTGATATAAATGGATCACACAGTACCAGCATGCAGTCTTTTATGTCTGTTTTTTTCCACTTTGCATAATGTGTTCTTCCACCCTGTAGCATGTACCAGCACTTCATTCCTTCCTATTGCCAAATAACATTCCATTGTATGGATATGCCACATGTAGTTTATCCATCAGCAGTCAGTGAGCATCGGGTTGTTTCCCCTGTTTGGCTATTATGAATAAGCGTGCTGTGAACATTTGTGTACAAACATTGGTGTGGACGCAAGTTTTCAATTCTCTTGGATATATACCTAAGGATGACATTGCTGAGTCATATGGTAACTCTAGGTTTAACATTTTGAGAAACCTCCACACTGCTTTTCCACAGTGGCTGCACTTGTTACAAGCCCACCAGTAATGTGTAAATGTTCTAATTTTTCCATATCCTTGCCAATACTATTGTCATCATTTTAAGGATAGCCATCCTAGTGGGTGTGAAGTGATATCTTGTGGTATTAGTTTGCAATTCCTTAAAGATAATGATGTTGAGCACCTTCTCATGTTCTCACTGGCCATTTGTATATCTTCTTTGGATAAATGTTTATTCAAGTCCTTTGTCCATTTTTACATTGGGTTATTTGGTTTTTTAGTGTTAAATTATAAGTTTTCTGGATACTAGACCCCAATCAGATACATGATTTGCAAATATTTTTTCTCTGAGATTTGTCTTTTTTACTTTCTTGATAAGGTTTTCAGAAGCACAAAAGTTTTTACTTTGATAAAGTCCAATTTATCTTTTTTGTTGTTGTTGTTGTTGCTTGTACTTTACATATTATAAGAAACCATTGCCAAAATCAAAGTCGCAAAGATTTACACATAAGTTTTCTCCTAAGAGTTGTACAGTTTTAGCTTATATTTAGGTCTTTCCATTTTCAGTTCTAGTTTTTATGTAGAATGATGTAGGGGTCATCATCCATTTTTTTGCTAGAAAATCTGTTTTCCCAGCGCTGTGTCAGGGAAGACATAATCACAGAACCCATCACCAGGTCTTGGGGAAAGATAAAGTCAAGCTAAGACTGCTCACTGCAGGCTGAAGTTATCAAGAGGATTTGGGTATTGAAAGAAATTTGGCTGCTGCAATGGAGGTGAAAGTTTAGCCTAGAAGAGCTCTGTCCCTTGACAAACTAAATTTACGAAGGGAATAATTACAAAACCTTTCCAGCTAGTGCTGTAGTTACCAGCAGGAGAATTAAATCATGACTCGTAGGTCTGTAACACTTTGTCCTGGTCTTGATGGGGATGCGGGCCTCCAGCTCCTCCTTTGTCCCATGTCATTGGCATCTTCTCCAGAAACAGCACGAGACAGAGGCCCTGCTTCCTGTTGCCCTCAGACCCTTCGTCTCTTCTGCTGGAGACCCTCCATTTGAGCCTCTGCTGTGTCTTGCTTTGGCCTCTGGTTTCCTGAGGAGTCAGTCAAAGGGGAATCCTAAAAGGAAATCAGAGAGAGGGAGGGTATAAGGTGGGCATTGGTTCTCTGGGACCTCTCTCGTGGGGTTGCTGCAGTCTGGCAATGCCTCTCAGCTCCTGAGTGTCCTCTCAGCACAGGCTGTCTGGTATCTGCTCCCTCCTTGCCCTTCCGATTTCTTCATTGCCCTGGAGTAGGACACTGCTCTCATGGGTTCTCTGTGTCCTACAAATCATCCACTCTTCCTGTACTTGCTTATAGGACCTGACCAACAGTCAGGCATTTGTGTGCTGAACAAGCCAGACTTCAAGCCTTTTACTTTAGAAAAAAATCTGTGAAATGTATGTATTAATGCAGCTAATGTCGTTGAAGTGCGTTTTATAGACGTGAGATGTCTATTATGAGCCAGGTCTTCTAGACACTGGTTTTTTAGGGTAAATAAGATTGATGAAGTCCCTGATCCCTAGGAGCTTACATTCTGACAGGAAGACAGATGTTACCTCAAATAGATGTACAGTGTATTGTTAGCTAGTGATGGGGTATGGGGGAGAAACATCACAGGCAAAGGGAACAGAAATGATGGGGGGGTGGGGGTTGCTATTTTAGAAGGAGAGGTGGTCCCAGAAAGCCTCTCTGAAGGGGCTTGAATGGAATTGAGTGAAGAAGGCCCATGCGGCAGCATTCCAGAAGAAAGAAGAATATTATAGAGGCCCTGGGCATGGTTGAGGAGGAAAGAAATGAGGCAGAGCCTAGCAGAGCGGTAGGCAGGGGCCAGATCACTAAGAGGCTTGGGGCCATCGTAAAAGCTTTGAATTTCTTTCTCAACATAATGGAAGCCATGGGAGGATTTTCAGCAGGGAACCAACATGATCTGACTTATGACAGAAAGAAAATTCTGTAGTTCCGTTTATGAGGGAAACATCTCACCGGGAGGGTCATAAAAGAACTAGTTGGAACCTAATGTAATAATAGGTTGAGTAGATAAAAAAACAATAAAGAATGGCTTCTTTTAGGAATTTTTAAAGCTCAAACACTGACTATTTGCACTGGGAAGATGTGTGGGGCCCGGTGAACACATGCTCTCTACTCATTTATATGCGCATTGTCAGTGACTAAGAGCTGAGATATGTTTATGTGATGTTTTTCTGAGGTGATATGGAAGGGCAGGGCCAACCAATGTGAAAGGAAAGTCAGAGGCTGGCAATTCTGCTTTCTTTTGCATCCAGCCCTGCCTCTGTGCTCTGCCAAGATCCAGTCACAGAGTCTGGGACTGGAATTTTTCACCCAAACCTGCTTTCCTGCTCTAGAATACAGAGTCCCACAGAGAATCCAGAGAAAGAGTGAGTGTGTGGCAAAAGTCTTCGAAGCTGACATGACTGGTGGGGAATTTGACTGAGGGGTAGGCAGGAGAAAGTGTGCCAAATTCTCATGCCCTGGGGAATGCCCTGTTGCTAGTGGTAAGCAGAGCACATGACCATTTTTTCAGTGTTCACTTTTAAAAAACAACAACACTTTTTTATTTATTTTTTTTTAAATGAGGAAATATTTTTTTTAATTTTTTTAATTAATTCTTTACAGAGAGCGAGGGAGAGAGATAGAGAGTTAGAAGCATCGATGAGAGAGAAACATTGATCAGCTGCCTCCTGCACTTCTCCCACCAGGGAGGTGCCCACAACCAAGGTACATGCCCTTGACCAGAATCGAACCTGGGACCTTTCAGTCTGCAGGCTCTAGCCACTGAGCCAAACCGTTTAGGGCAACATATATATATTTTTTTATTGATTTCAGAGAGGAAGGGAGAGGGAGAGATAGAAACATCAATGATGAGAGGGAATCATTGATTGACTGCCTCCTGTACGCCCCACACTGGGGCTCGAGCCTGAAACCCCGGGCATGTGCCCTGAATGGGAATCAAACAGGGACCTCCTGGTTCATAGGTTGATGCTCAACCACTGAGCCACACCAGCCAGGCTCAATGCTCACTTTTAAAAAGAATGTGTACTAATGAAATGGTACTATACCTTGAGTGAGCCTGAAAAATAATTAAAATTGGCAGGTCTTCTCCTCATCTCGGCTGGATATAAATTTAATCAAGTCTCCTCTTGTCAGAAGATTTTATTGGTTTGTTTAAAAACAAAACTATAAGCTTTCTGTTTTTATTTCATTCATTATGATCATCACAAAGCATAACCTTTTCCCCCCCAAACACTTTATTTAAATAAAAAGATGAAATAACCACGGTCATGTCAGAGGAATTATTACTTAGGCTTATTAAGGAGCTCACTGCAAGGTGGCTCGGCAGGAACCTCCTGTGGCGAGGCTTCCTGCAAAAGGGCTGACTCCTGATCAGAACTGGAAAATGCTGATGGGAGGCAGCCACAGGGAAATGTGTCTTTTATGGGGAACAATGGCACTTGTTGCCCCAGGGTGGGGCAACAGTGCCTGTTATAAACTGTCACTTATAAAAATCTTGCCTACCCAAATGTGATCCAACATGTGGCTGGTATAGAGTTCACAGAAAATATAGAGGCATCGCTCTGAGAACGAAAATGCGTTCTAGGCCCACTCTACGTGGTGTGGACGTTTCCACCTGGATATATTAACTGTCCCTTAAGTTCACCAGGACCCAAGCCAGTCTCCTGACCCTCCGATGGCACTCCCGCAGCGTTCACACAGGCCTTGAGACTGCATTATGAGGTGCTTTGGATTCAGCACTCTCAAAGCGGTGTCTTCTTTGCTTCAGTCTTCCTTTTCTCCTATTTCCACAATTTGTGGTCACTTCAGCCCCTAAGCCCTTCACATCTGAACCGCTGACTTCAGGTCCCTGTCCAGCTGGGCCCACCAAAGGCTGCCTTGCTTGTCTTCCTTCCACGCTGCTCGGATCGTGTTTCCAACAACTTCCCACCGTCCTGGCATGCCTGGCAAGGCCTTCCCAAACCTAGATTCATCTCACTTATTCAACCTTCTGCTTACTTATCCCACTGACCTCCAACATGTCCCGTCACTCCCATGAGCCCCCTGAGCCTGGGGTCACTATATAGCCTTTCTGCAGGCTCCTCCCCTTACCTGGGATGCCATTCCTCAACTCTTGTCTCGTTAAATCTTCCAAGGCTTGCCCTTCCTGCAGTCTTCTGGCACACCCTCACTGGCCTTTTACTCTTTGAACTCTTAAAGCATTACACATGTTTATTCTGCACATTTTAGCATTTAATTATATGCCTGCCTGCACCTTGGTTGTTTTATAGACAAAATAAGCCTTATATTCTCTATCCCTTACATAGTGAGTATGTTGTAGGTACCCTATAGAAGATGTTAATTATTTCCTGGTGGGGTTTTTTTTCTCTCCAAGTTGGATCAGTAGAAAAAAATTCTTATTTTCAGATTAGGTTGTCAAGAATATGTATAACCACAGAACTTAATAAATGTTTTTAATATAAATGATTTCCACAGAATTGATTAATATTAGATTATAAGGGTCTTATCTGCTACCAGCCATAATACTTCTTTAGAAAGAAAGAAACAATGAAAGAAAAGTCCAGTGCTAGGATACATGCATTTTAAGTATTAATTCAAATGCCACCCCTTTAGTAAAGTACTACTTTTCTTTTTTAATCCTCATCCAAGTATATTTTTTCCATTGATTTTTAGAGAGAGTGGAAGGGAGGAGGGGGAAGCAGAAAGAGAGAAACATCAATGTGAGAGACACATCAATGGGTTGCCTCCCGCACTTGCCTCGACCAGGGCCAGGGATCGAGTCTGCAACCAACATGTGTTCCCTTGACCAGAATCAAACCTGGGACCTTTCAGTCCACGGCCCAACACTCTATCCATTGAGCCAAACCAGCTAGTGCTAAAGCACTATGTTTTCTACACAGCTCAGCCATAAATGATAGCTGTTATCATATATGCCCACTGCATCCCATACATACCTCTAAACAATAACATCACCTTACACTCCACACACTTATCTTCCTTCCCTTTTACTTCAAATTGTGAGTTCCTTGATGACAGAGACTGTCTTTTCATCCTTGAATCTGCAGAAACTGACATAGAGCTGGCAACCAATAAATGCTGTTGAATGAATAAATGAATTATGAGAGCCCTCTGTAACCATGGGTGTGTAGTTATGGTTGGTAAATGACCATTGAGTTTTCAGAAATGACCTTTTAATATTTCTAAATGCTTTTATTGATTTTAGAGAGAGAGGAAAGGAGGGAGAGAGATAAAAACATCAACAATGAGAGAGAATCTTTGGTCAGCTGCCTTCTGCAAGCCCCCTACTGGGGATGCAGCCCATAACCCATGTGTCCTGACTGGAAATCACCCCACAACCTCTGAGCCACACCAGCCAGGCACCTTTTAATATTTTTGAGTGATTATTTAAGATAACGTCCTTTTTCTTTACTTTAGGAAATTTTAACTCTCAAACTATTCAAATTTATCTTTTTATATAGACAATAGAGAGGAAATTATCACTGAGTTTAGACCAGCATAAAGTGAATTGTTTTCTGCCAAGCCTAGATAAATTTGTAATATATTTTAAAATAGGTATAGTTATGACTTCTTACAACTCTTCTTAAGAATAGCTCTCTGCCCTGACCAGGTAGCTCAGTTGCTTAGAGTATCATCCCAATAAGTTAAGTTTGTGGGTTCAATCCCCACTGAGCGCACATAAAAGAATCAGCCAATGGCTCTGGCCGGTGTGGCTCAGTTGGTTGAAGCGTTGTTTCATGTGCCCAAAGGTTGTGGTTTGATTCCGGTCAGGGCACATGGCTGGGTTGCAGGCTGGATTCCTGGTAGGGGTGCATACAAGAGAAACAACATATCGATGTTTTGCTCTCTCTATCTCTCTCCCCCTCTCCCTCTCTCTGAAAAAATCATTACAAAGTCTTTTTAAAAATCAACTAATAAATGCATAAATAAGTGGAGCAACAAATTGATGTTTCTCTCTTCCTCTCTCTCTAATCAATAAATGAAATTTTTTAAAGAAATAGCTTTCTTACTCAAGAACAAAAGAAACAAATATTCCGAATTTGAAAATGAGCAAAGGACTTGAATAAACATTTCTCCAAAGAAGAGCTACAAATACACACATATGGAAGGATATTTAACATCACTGGTTATTACAGAAATGACCATCAAAACTATAGTGAGATACACCTCACACCCATTAGAATGGCCAATATAAAAAAGAAAAGAAAAATAGCTAGTGTTAGTGAAGATGTGGAGACATTGGACTCACTGAGCACCATTGACAGGAATGTAAAAATGGTGCAGCTACTAAGGAAAACCTAGCATGAAGGTTTCTCAAAACATTAAACATACCATTGCTTTTTGATCCAGCAATCCCATTTCTGGGACTATATCCAACAGAACTGAAGGTAGGCCCTAAGAGAGATATTTGCATACTGTATTCATTGCAGCATTATTCACCATAGCTCAGAGATGGAAGCCACCCAAATGCCCACTAACAGATGAATGAATAAAAGGAGTTGGTACCTACGTACAATGGAATATTATTTAACCTTGAAAAGGAGGAAATCCTGTCTCATACTACAACATGAACAAACCCTGAGGATATTGTGCTCAGTGAAATAACCTGGTCACAAAAAGACAAAAACACTCTATGTTTGGTACCTAGAGTAGTCCAACTCATAGAGACAGAAAGGAGCATGGTGGCTTTCAGGGGCTAGGGAGAGGGGGAAATGGAGAGTTAAGAGGTATGGTTTTTGTTTTGCAAGATGAAAAAGTTAGCTCTATGGCACAACAAGGTGAAAATCGTTAATGCTACCGAACTGCACACCTACAAATGATTAAGGTGGTACATTTTGTTATATGCTTTTTACCATAATTTAAACTAAAAATGATAAAAAAGTATAGCACCTCACATATACACTCACCATAATCAATAATATATGCTTGCACATTGACATGAGCCAGTAGGTATTTAACAAATGTTCTAATACTGATGGTCATGATGAAAAAAACAGGAGGGCATTTTTTTCTGGTTTCCATCACCTAATAATAAATACCTAAGCAATTAATATGTCTAACAGCAGTGTGACTATTTTGTTGGAGTGAAACTTGTTACCAAATACTGAAAAGCTCCGATAAGACTCATGCAAACTGGAAACAACTGGAGCGAATGTTATAGTAATTACTGACTTACATTTATTGATGAATATAGATATCAAGTATTTGGGTTTTGATGAGGTGGGCATAATTTTTGCCTTTTTTATTATGTTGCACTATTTTTTGTAATGTTACACAGTTTGTGGCTTATGGGATATAATTTATATCCTTTTTAAAAAGCACAACTATACAAAAGCTGGAGTTAAAACAAGACCCAGCGAAAACTCAGCATTAAAAAAGTTGACGTTCACTAGAAAAAGAAATTAAATTAAAGCTAAAATATCTTTCTTGCTTTATCTACTTCCTATTTCCTGTGTTCAGGTTTTCCATTTAATTTAATGCATGCAGGAAAACTTTCTCAGAACTTCCTCTGTTGCCTTTTCAGCCACTGTGGCTCCATGTCACACCCCAAGAAGGGCACACCTCTTTAACCCTTGCAAGTCTTGAATCAAACACACCCTTATTAAAGGTGCTTTTCCCATAACAGTCAGTATCTGTCATTCAGCTCAGCCTCTGGTAGGGAACAGCAGGGCCGGAGAGGGAGCTGGTGAGAGTTAAACTGGGTAGGCTGGAAGGAGGAGGACTAGACGGGGCTATTTTGAGAAGTCAGAAGATTGATATTGGCAATGCCTGAAAAGCTACATTTTACTTCTCATATTCTCTTGGTGCTTCTCTAGAAAGCAAAAAAGAAGCAACATCATGGTAAGAAACTAACTGAACTTTTGTTATCTCTTCATTGACTAGGACTTTCTTTTGAACTTACCTTGTATTATTAATGACATCAATTAACTTCACAATGTGTCTATTGTCCAGAGCTGGCATATTCTCTGGGCTTAAAAAATTGTAAGCAGTAGTGAGCAGGAGGAATATAATGAGAGGCTGAGTACCCTGGGGGACTTTGGCTTGAAGTAGAAATGAAAATGCCTAGTTTGTGATCTTTAAAATATTGCCGGAAATCTTTGACAAGCTATATTTGAGTTAATATATTTGAGTTAGTTCCACCTGCCAGCCTTACACTGTCAGTTCTCTAGACCTATTGTTGAGTGTGCTATAAAGAATTTAGTTAATCCTCTCCTCCCCCCACCTCTTCAGTTAAAAAAAAAAAAAATCTTTTCTCCCGCCTCTTTTCTGAATGTCAAGGGCAAACTGATGTCCAGCCCCTTGGAATACACTACTTGGAAAGCAGTATATTGAGAGCAAGGAATGATATTTATTTGTCTTCATGGTAAGAGAACGTAGAACTCTGTCACACATTATTTTAAAATGTAGGTTATCTTTCAAATGTGTTCTCCTCACATGTGGGCGTTGTCCCCACAACAAGTTATTATGTATTGCACATACTTTCCCCAAACGAGATTTTATTAGGACACAGAAATTTATGGGCCTCAGCTTCTTACAACTCCATCATTCAAGAAGTGCTATGGCTTAAAATAAGTTACAAGAAAAAAGCGATCTTGTAAACTTTTAAGAAAAGTAGGTTTATGTAAGGTCTATTAAATGTTGCTCACTAGTTTGATCACAGAGGCATAAATATAAAGCCCCAAATATGTGTTGGGCATTACTGCCACCATTTTCTTTCCTTGATATTTTAGTCACAATGGCTTCATAATTACACTGTTAAGCAGTCTTTACACTAAGAGATGAGCTCCTAATCTTAACAGAATAAACACCTTGTGTTTTTATAAGAAATGCCTTTTTAAAATAATTTGGCGCCCTAGCCAGTTTGGCTCAGTGGCTAGAGCGTCGGCCCATGGACTGAAGAGTTCTGGGTTTGATTCCATTTAAGGCCACCTACTTCAGTTGCAGGCTCGATCTGATCCCCAGCCCAGGCTGGGGCTCATGTGGGAGGCAACCAATTGACTTGTCTCTCTCTGACTCTCCCCTTCCTTTCCACTCTCTCTAAAAATCAATGGGAAAATATCCTTGAGTGAAGATTAACTAAAACAAAACAAAAGAAAAATATAAATAAAATAAAAATAAAATGATCTGGCAAAATTTTAAAAAGCAAACACCTAGGTTTAAGAGCATTTTGACTATAATTCTCCAAAAAGCATTTTAAGTTTAATAAGTGAATTTTATGACATTTTGGTGAATCATTTTTAAGGCTTAATCATAAATGTCTGAGAAATGTACTGCCAGATTAATTGAGCTGTAGCCATTGTGTAAGCCAGCTGGAGTAGTAGGGGTAGAGCCGCAGGAGGAGAAATATTGGCCAGGCTGATAATTTTGAAGGTTGTTTCTCCCTTAATTTTCTGCAATATGAGATAAAGGTGCATGGAAGGCACTGCAGCTTCTAATAGTGGCCAGTGAGACTGACATTTTCATTCAAACGTTGGAGTGGGCAGGAACCTGCTGCCTGTGTCTCCAGGCAAAACAGAACTAGGACAGCGCTCAACCTGGATGCACAGGCTTGTCCGCCTCAAGCCTGTACAGGAATAGTGTTTGCAAAATGCAATCCAAACCTGCAAGCTGAGGCAGAGAGGAGGCATCCGGGCTCACGCTGCCTGCCAGGAACAGAGTGGTGAGAGGTGATGAAATGTTTTACTTTGCAAATCTGAGGGAGCAGCAACTTTCTCACAGACTCCCAATCCCCCCAGGGCAAGCTAGTAGAGGAGTGAAGAATTGGATTAAATTCCATAGGGGGGAATCAAGTGGATTTTTTTTGAGGGCAGGAAGCAGGGGAGCGAGAGGGCAGGAAGACCCAGGGAGTGGAAACCCATAACTGTATAGGCCCAGTGAGCTGAAGGGTGAATTTCTCCCCAGTGTGATAGTTCCAGTTTGGAGCTGCCCCTCCCAGCCCTACTCCTTGGTTTCCACTGTCCATTTCCCATCCTTGTACCTCTCCTTCTCCTCCTCACCAAAAGGACCAGAGCAGGAAATAGGAGAGGAATGTGCATTTTCTGGCCCCATCAGCTTGCATGACCTTAGGCAAATCACTTAAATTATTTTTCACTCTGCAGTTTTATCAAAAGTCAGATAAGTATGTCTGCAGTTTTATCAAATGTCAGATAAGTATGACAGTTACCACCTTTCAGGACTGTTACAAGGTCCCTGGCTTATAGTTTCTTCTTAAGAATTGTTAGCTGAGCCCAGTCAGTGTGACTCGGTGCTTGAGTGTCAGACTATGAACCAGGAGGTCACGGTTCAATTTCCCATCAGGGCACATGCATGGATTGTGGGTTGATTCCCAGTAGGGGGCGTGCAGGAGGCAGCTAATCAGTGATCCTCTCTCATCATTGATATTTCTATCTCTCTCTCCCTTCCTCCCTGAAATCAATAAAAATATATTTTTAAAAAAAGAATTGTTAGCTGAAATAAATCACAGAAGAGTAAAAATAAGAGGCCAAGTCTTGGTTTATAAATAAAACTAGGGGCCTGGTGCACAAAAATTTGTGCACTTGGGGGAGGGGGGTCCCTCAGCCTGGCCTGTGCCCTCTCACAGTCTGGGACCCCTCGGGGGATGTTCACCTGCTGGTGTGCCTGGCCAGCCTGGGTGAGGGGCTGATGGCTCTTTGCAGGCTGGCCAAGGCCCCCAGTGGGGACCCTCACGCCATGGGGGTGTGGCCAGCCTTTGGTGAGGAGCTGAGGGCCATTTTCAGGCTGCCCACAGGGCCTGCGTGGTTGCTGCTGCCCCTGGGGTGCTGGACACCCTGTAGGCTGGATCTCCACACCTTGGACCCCAGCGGCCCCAGCACCAAGGCGGGGCTCAGAGCTGCTGGGGTGCCAGGCCCCCTGCAGGCTGGGTCTCCATGCTTTGGACCCCAGCAGCCGCAGGGTATCCTATCTAATAAAAGAGTAATATGCAAATTGACCATCATTCTGAGATAAAGATGGCGGTGGCGACGCAGGCATTCTGCCCCAGCCCACTAGAAGAGGGCCTCTGGGCCTGCTTGGTTGCTGCTGCCGCTGGGGTGCCAGGCCCCCTGCAGGCTAGGTCTCTGCTCTTTGGACCCCAGTGGCCCCCTCGGGGCCATGTGCGATCATTGGCTGCCGGGCACTTTGTTACCTGCCTAGGCCTTGGCTCAAAGCAACAGTGTTTCAATTATAGAAGATAAATCAACCCCAGAAACCTGATTCCAGCCAGCCTCGCTGGGACGTTGGGTCAATGGGAGCTGTGGGCAGCCTGAAAACGGCCCTCAGCACCTTACCCAGGCTGCCCAGGCACCCCAGTAGGGACTCAAACCCTGAAGGGACTGTGGGCATCCTGAAAATGGCCCTCAACCCATCACCCAGGCTTGCCACACCCCAATGGGATGAGGTTCCACACTGGGGGGCTTGGCCAGCCTGCAAACAGCCATCAGCCCCTCACCAAGGCTATCCAGGCATACCAGCAGGTGGACATCCCCTGAGGGGTCCCAGACTGCAAGATGGCACAGGCCGGGCTGAAGGACCCCCAAGTGCACAAATTTTTGTGCACCGGACCTCTAGTGACATTATATAATGCCAGAACAATATACCAAACAGCATATACAAAATGATGTTATATAATCTTCTGAAAAGAGCCAAAAAGAAAAAAAAAAGTAATATTGGTGTTTTGGGATGGATACATAAAGGGTAAATTATATTTTCTTCATTATATTGGTTTATATATTCTGACTTTCCAGTATGAGTATGTATTTCTTTTATTTTCCTTTGAGCTCTCCTTTTCCATTCCCTGTCTCTTCCTGAGATACTGTGCTAGGCGTTTGACAAACTGGAAAGGGGACCTGGCCCTCGGCGGGTCTGCCCAGAGCCGGCCACTAGTGTGTGGGTTCTTGGCTTCATGCAGGAAAAATTTCACAACACAAATCTAGGTGAATTTTGGAGGACATTTTTAAAGCTGGGACAGTACCCTACCTGGTTTGGCTCCATGGATAGAGCATTGACCTCGGTACTGAAGGATCCCTGGTTCAATTCGAGTCAACAGCACATGCCCATGTTTCAGGCTCAATCCCCAGTAGGGGGCGTGCAGGAGGCAGCCAATCAATGATTCTGTCTCATCACTGATGTTTCTCTCTCTCTCCCTTCCTTTCTGAAATCAATAAAAATATATTAAAAAAAAAAAAAAAGCTAGGACAGTGAAACAAGAAAGGGCTGGGTAAATGAGCCTGGGTTGGTCTGCTTTGGCGCACTAAGAAGTCAGAGAGAATCTAGCCTTGGGGACAGGTTCAAGGGATTTCCTGGAGATGAACTGCTGCTGCCCATTGCTGCTCTGATTGCAAGCCTCTGGGGTCCCTTCGAATTGAGGAGATGTAGAGTTTAGGAGATGGGTGCCTATGGGGGAGAAGGGGTGGGGGAGAAAGGCGCAGGCGTGCTCCTGGGAGGGAAAGAGCACTCTGGGACTTTCGATTTTGAGGAGTTTTAAAGGCTGGGCTTTTAGGGGAGGTCTTAGAGGAGGATCAGCAGAATATTCATCAGCTTTATGCTGATGTACCAAAATGAGATTTATTCTCTTAACTTCATCTGTCCTTGGGTGTGGTTGGCAAATCGCACTAATTGGATTTCTGTTATCTGTCTCCCTGGGTAGGATGATATAAGCTGTTTACTTCCTGGTTGGGGAGAAGTGCAAACCACTTACTTTTTTTTTCTTTTTAAAAAATTTATCTTTATTGTTAAAAGTATTTTTAAAGAGGTTTTATAAACGTCCCATTTTCTCTTAAGTGTCCTTGGTTTAGGGAAGGTAGGATTTACCAGGTGGCTGCAAGGTGCTGTTTAACTGTCAGTCTCGGTGTCCTGCTTTGCTTGGCCTGGCTTACTGGCCTGTTTCAGTTTAAGCCTCAAAATAATCCAGAGGATGAGTAATTCACAAACTGGATTTGCGGGGAATCACTTGAGAAGGCTAGAGGCAGGCGTTTATTCCTGTCAGAATTGTGCACTGCAGACTTCAGAAGTCATCCATTGTCCCCAAGCCATTGGCTGTTCCCTTGCACACTGTTGTCCGGCTCTGACTTGCTCATGGGGAGAGAATGCGGGATTTCTGGAAAATATGGTTGATGTGCCTATGGGTACCATGAGTGGGAAAGGGTTAAAGGACTACATTCTTGTTATCATGCAACTAACGTCTGTAAGAAAAGACACAATGACGGGTACCAATAAATATGAAGGATAGTGCAGGAAATGGTAAGTGCTATGAAGATACATGAGGATAAGGTTATAGAAAATGAAGTGCTATTTCATATCGGGTGATTCAAAGGAGCTGTCTCTACCCATTTGCATATATGCTATATGTTATGATCTGGGGGGAAAGATTTTTAAAAAGGTAGAGTTTTGCTTATTTTCTTTGTTCTAGTCATGGCACGTTGAAGGTGTGATCATAAGCAATGATATGCCAAGTTCTGCTGATAGAACTCCCTTACAAACGGCAACTAATATGGCTATTTTCAGACTATTTTCATCTTCATCTCACCAACCGAGAGTCATAAATTAATGTAATTGGTTATTTAGCTAGCTTCTATAATTTAAACTTGGGCTATGAAACACCAGCAAAACATCAGGCTATTAATTATGCCAACAGTCACTGTCTTAGGACGCGTGGTGATTTTCGAAGCATGTCTACATGTATTATTTTATATGAATTTCTCCATATCCTATGACACTGGAGGAATTTTTGAGAGGATAAATGTTTTGAGCCCCATTTAGTAGTGTTCCTGTGCTCTCCAAGGTAAAGCAGGCATTCTGATTCTTTGAAAATTGCGAGGAAGTAAATAATTCCCACTAGAAATTACAGAGAACTGAGATATTTCTGGAAAGTATATATTAATTGAAAAGATAATGATTGTTTCATTTTCTTGAAATGAATTCACTATTTTCTGCCATACATTTTTGGGAGGATTAATTTTCACCTGAGGATATTTTTCTATTGATTTTAAGGAGAGTGAAAAGAGAGAGGGAAAGACAGTGAGAAACATTGATGTGAGAGAAACACATGGGTTGGTTGCCTCCTGCACATGCCCTGACCAGGGCCAGGCCAGGGAGGAGCCTGCAACCGAGGTATGTGCCCTTGGTCAGAAACGAACCCAGGACCCTTTGGTCTTCAGGCCAACACTCTATCCACTGAGCCAAACTGGATGAGGCTCCATTAATTTCTTTAGAGAGAGTGGAAGGGAGAGGGAGAGACAGAGAAAAACATCCATGTGAGAGAGACACATCAATTGGTTGCCTCCTGCATGCACCTGGATAAGGACCAGGGAATCTGCAACCGAGATACAAACTTGACCTTGACCAGAATCGAACCTGGGGCCCTTCAGTTTGTGGACCAATGCTCTATCCACTGAGCCAAACCAGCTAGGGCCTGCCAAACATTTTTAATGGAATGTATTGGCGTTACATTGGTCAATAAAATTATATAGGTTTCAAGTGTACAATTCTGCACATTGCATTGAGCACTCATCATCAAAAGTCTAGTCTCCTTCCATCACCATTTATCGCCCTTTTTCCCTTTTCTACCTCCCCCTTTCCCTCCCTCTCTAATAATCACCATACTGTTGTTTATATCCATGAGGTTGTAGGGTTTTTTGCTTAATCCCTTCATCTATTTCCCTTCTGACAGTTGTCAGTCTGTTCTTTGTATCTGAGTTTGCTTCTATTTTGTTTATCTTGTTCATTAGATTCCACATATAAGTGAAATCATATAGTATTTGTCTTTCTCTAACTAGCTTATTTCACTGAGCATAATGCCCTCTAGGGCCTTCTTGCTATCTATCACAAAAGGTAAGATTTTCTTTTTTTTTTTTATGGTCAAGTGGAATTCCACTGTGTAATTTACTAGTATATTTTTAATCCACTCTACTGATGGGCCTTGGCTACTTCCACATCTTGACTATTGTAAATAATGCTGCATGTATTCCTTTGAATCAGTGCTTCGGGTTTCTTTGGATATATTCCCAGAAGTGAAATCGCTGGGTCACAAGGCAGTTCCATTTTTTATTTTTTTTTAGGAAAATCCATACTCTTTTTCACAGTGGCTGCACCAATCTGCACCCCCCACCCCCCCCCCCCCCCCCCCCCCCCCCCCCCCGCCGCCAAAAAAAAAAAGTGCATGACAGTTCTCTTTTCTCCACATCCTCACCAACACTTGTCTTTTGTGGATTTATTGATGATAGCCATTCTCACAGGTGTAAGGTGATATCTCACTGTGGTTTTAATTTGCATTTCTCTGGTGATTAGTGACTTCGAGCATCTTTTCATATGTCTATTGGCCATTTGTGCTCTTTGGAGAAGTGTCTATTCAGGTCCTTTGCAGTAAGAAATAGTTTGCTATAAATTTCCAATTCCTCTTAGGAGATTAGTTACACACAAGAAACTAGTCACCGAATTAGGGTTATGCATCTCTGCTATAAAGCACATTAATTCAACATGATCGTTATCTTTGTGAGAAAAAGAAAATGTTTGAGGAACTGTTCAGTTTACATATAGGGAAACATTCTTCACTATTTGTTACCTGTAATTAGACAGACAGTCAGTATTAGTTTCCAGCACAGGAATTGGCACACTCAACCTGGGTTACTGAGGAAGGTAATGAGGGTTGTTGACCAAGTGTGGGCAGGTTTTAAGGAAAACAAGAGGTGAAAGAAGCTTAAGCTTAAGGTTCTTCGTCACATGGCCTCTTCCAAGGCTCTGCCCCTATGTCTGTCATCCAGTATTTTGTGTTATTTTTCTTAAAGAGAACTCTCAAATTTATTTATGCCTCACGCACCACAAAGCCTGGTTCTGCTGCAAGCAAAGGACAGTGAAGCAACTCATTGGCCAGCACCCTCTCCATCCTAGGTCTGACGGGGCAAGAGGAAGAAGCAATTACTGGAACCTGGAGAGAGAAGTGTAGCTGCAGAGGAGGGCTGCCTACAGACACCATAGTAAACCAGCTACACCCAACTCTGAGCCTAAGGACAGAAAGAGGAGGGGAAAACCCACTTCAACCTCACTCATCTCCCTTCAAAACCAAACCACAGCCAAGGGGAAAGGGGAGTCTGTTTCTCCCCTAGCCCATCAAGGTCAAAAGCTTGGGTCACAGAAAAGGGTGGGGAAACAGAAATCTCCGGCACACACTGCTTACAGAGTTCACGGCTTCTAAAGACAGCACCCCATGATAAGCGAGAGCACCTCTGCTGTATGCTGTCACATCCCTTACTGCATGGCCAGGCCCAGGAGTGATCACCCGCATGGGCGTAATGTATTCAGTGCAGTTCATGGTAGTGGCACATAAATCATATTCTAATAAATAAAATCTTGTTTTTCTAATGGTGTAATTTCAAATGAGAGCCAACTTTTAGAAACTGAGCTAACTTTGAAAAAGTCTTTTATCTTAGGAAAATAATTTGGGCTACAGTTTACCTCTTTAAGGTAAGGAGAAAATGCTGGCACGAAGCAGACTCTCCATAGTTATGAGTGAAATGAATGAATAAATAATCCTACAATTCAAGCATTCTATGCTCTTATCTTCCATTCTGACTGACCAAATGTTGGTGGCTTTAAACAATTGGATTTCACTCTGTTTATATCAAACAATAAATGACTGAAAGACAGATTTACCTGGAACTGGGAATCTATTTTTTAAAGGAAACCCTTTATTTTTCATTAAATCCTCTGTAAGGGTAGAAGATACCTTTGGAATAATGAACATGTAATTATTTTATAAATGTTGTTTTTCATATTCAATAATGCCTCTCTTTCAGGACACTGTTAAACCTGAAAGTTAAAAATCGCAGTTTGTCACTGTTCTTTGACCCATTGGTATCCTGTGATTTTATGTGACAGGATATGATTGTCTTTCAGCTTGATGTAAAAGCATTAGAAAAACAAGCAAACATATTGAGGTTGTAAGTAGGGAGGTATGTGTCACCTGAAGTTGAAAGGACAGAGAAGAGCTTAAAAAACAAACAAACAAACAAACAATAATAACAAAGGCAATAGTGAGCAGCAGAGATGGGGGGATGTGAGCAATATTAGACACAGTACAGGGGCAACTGGGGAGCAGTGACAATGGAGCTCTGATGTAGGGTGTTATTGGTTCCACCGTGTGAAACTGTAGTGCAGATCAAAAATGTTTGAATGTAGTAGTTTCATATTTCCTTGCATAGAGCCCTTACTACTAAATACTGTTGTAGCTTGTGCAAGCCTTGGTCTGCACTCACTGTAGTAGTCCTGGAAGAAGTCACTGTCACAGCACCAATGGAATAACAGAGGCCCATAGTTCTATCTCCAGAATCATTAAGAAGCAGTTAAATTATATTGAGTATACTCTGGGAGAGGGACCTGTGTAACACAACACATAAGAGGAAAATATTTATTTTGAAAGTTACGTGTTGAATAGGGTCAGGTTAATATTTACATGAACATTTCTTCTTTTGCATTGTGTGTATGTTGTATATATTTAGAGTGGGCCATCTATATTAGCACAAGGAATACCCAAAAGAAAAAACACAAAATGGAGAGATGGGAAGGAAAGCAGATAGTTGTAAATGCCTTTTGGGTCCCTGATACTACAGATCCAAATTTAACAGAGGGGTCGCTGATATAGTATCCTCTGTTAATTTTTTTTTAACCCTCACCTGAGGATGCATTTTTATTTATTTAGAGAGAGAGCAAGGGAGGGAGGGAGGGAGAAAAGGGAAGGAGGGAGGGAGGGAGGGAGGGAGGGAGGGAGGGAGGGAGAGAGAGAGAGAGAGAGAGAGAGAGAGAGAGAGAGAGAGAGAGAGAGATAACGAAAGAGAATCATTAATTGGCTGTCTCCTGAACACCTCCTACTGGAGACTGAGGACTGAGCCCACAACCTGGGCATGTGCCCTGACCAAGAATTGAACCATGACCTCCTGGTTCATGGGTTGATGCTCACCCACTGATCTACACTGGCTGGTTGAATCTGCAACCTTTTTGGTATAAGGGACCATGCTCTCATCAACTGAGCCACCCAGATAGGCTAGATCCTCTGTTAAATTTAACTTCATCTGTCTGGGAGTTCTGAGAATAGGATGATATTCTACTGTACATTTATTACGGGAAAATGTGATTTTAAATGTATTTATTTATTTATTTATTTATTGAATATTTATGTAGAGAGAATTACATATGTCCCCTTTTTATTCCCCCATTGCCCCTCTCTACTCATATCCCACCCACCCCAGGCCTAGACACCCTATTTATTGTCTGTGTCCATGGGTAATGCATCTATGCATATAAGTTATTTGGTTAATTTCTCACCACTCCCCCCTTCTTCCTTCTGACATTCGTCAGTCTGTTCCATGTTTCCATGCACTGGTTCTATTTTATTCAAGTTTATTTTGTTCTTTAGATTCCTTTTTTGTTTATTTTGATTTTTAGATTCAATTGTTGATAGATAAGTATTTATTGCCATTTTATTGTTCATATTTTTAAATCCCTTCTCCTCCTCCTCCTCCTTCTCCTCCTCTTCCTCCTTCTCCTCCTCCTTCTTCTCCTTCTCCTTCTCCTTCTCCTCCTTCTCCTTCTCCTTCTCCTTCTCCTTCTCCTTCTCCTTCTCCTTCTCCTTCTCCTTCTCCTTCTCCTTCTCCTTCTCCTTCTCCTTCTCCTTCTCCTTCTCCTTCTCCTTCTTCAAGAAGACCCTTCAACATTTCATATAATCCTGGTTTGATGGTGATGAATTTCTTTAATTTTTTTCTTGTCTATGAAGCTCTTTATCTGACCTTCAATTCTAAATGATAGCTTTGCTTGGTAGAGTAATCTTGGTTGTAGGTCCTTACTTTTCATCATTTTGAATATTTCTGGCTACTCCCTTATGGCCTGCAAAGTTTCTGTTGAGAAATCAACTGACAGTCATATGAGCTTTCCCTATAGGTAACTAACTGCTTTTCTCTTGCTACTTTTAAGATTCTCTCTTTGCCTTTAACCCTTGGCATTTTAATTATTATGTGTCTTGGTGTTAGTCTCTTTGGATTCCTCTTGTTTGGGACTCTCTGCACTTCCTGAACTTGTAAGTCTATTTCTTTCACCAGATAGGGGAAGTTTTCTATCATTCTTTCTTCTTTTTTTGTCATTATTTCTTCAAATAGGTTTTCAATGTCTTGCTCTCTCTCATCTTCTTCTGGCATCCCCATGAGGCAAATAATGGTATACTTGAAGTTGTCCCAGAGGCTCCTTACCTTAACTTCATATTTTTGGATTCTTTTTTCTTTTTGCTCTTGCTTCACTTATTTGATTCTCAGTGTCCTTTACTCTCCTGTTGAATCCCAGTAAATTATTCTTCATTTCCATTGGTGCACCTTCATTTCTAACTGGTCCTTTTTTTGTGTCATTGATGCTTTCACTAAGTTCCCTGAAGTTACCACTAAGTTCCTTGATGGCCATTGGCTGTGTGAACCAGCTATGACTACAGCAAAAAGCTGCTGAGCTGGAGATGCTCCTCTGGAGCTAGACTTGATTCAGTGGGGCTTTGGTGCTCATCAAGTCCACTCCTTGAGCATGATGCTCATGGATATTGTAGGTTGTAATCTGACATGGTCTTTAGCTGACCACTGGGTGCACTGGCTCTGGGGGCTCCTAGGAGGTGCAAAGTCATACACTGCCTGTACCCTGATTGGAGCCACTTGGCACAAGCTACAGAACGATCTACAGACCCCTGCTACTTGTGTTGGGCTTAATAGTACCCAGGAGAGGCCAAGCTGTGAACTAAGGTAGGCTGCCACCAGTGCCAGGCCTGGGACCATTTAGCAAGCATACTGAAGCCAGCTGCTGCTTGTTTGAGAGATTTTAGGCAAGTTTGAAGCCTGAGTCAGGACAAGCCATTCATATGGAAAAGCCATGGCAAATAACTTGGGTGGGGCTGAAAATTGGATGGGGCAGGGTCTCAAGGCAGGGCGAACAGTGTGAGCCAGGTTGATGAAGACTCAAGATATGGCAACTTCTAGTTGGCATTGTGTCAGGGAGGTCTCAGCAAAGGACCAATGACCACTACCAGCACTTTTGTCTGGGAGAAAGCTGCCCCCATTCTTGCCCTGATGCCAGACAATTTAGCTCCTCCCTGTGTGCCCCTGGATTCTTTCAAGCTGAAGTCCTAGTGCTGGAGCTCAGAGTGAGTGAGTTTAAGTAAGTCCATGAACTGGTCCTTCAAAAGGAATGCCTGGGAGTCCAACAACCCTCAGTGATCCTGAGACACAATCCTTGCTGGTTTTTACAGTCTGAAGTTACAGGGGCTTCTCTTCCTTGCACTGGAACCCTGGGCTGAGGGGCTTGGTATGGGGCTGTGACCCCTTGCTCCTCATGGGAACCTTTGCAGCCAAGATATCTCTCCCATTTAAAAAAAAAAAAATGCCACACCTGAGTACCAGGCCAGCCCATTCAGCATCTCTGCCATGCCTAAGAGTTTCAATGTGGCTTCTTCTTTACTTCTCTGGTTGTAGGATTTCCATTCCGCCAGATTTCAGGAAGTTTTGAATGATGGTTGTTCTGTAGTTTAGTTGTAATTTTGATGTGGTTGTTGGAGGCGAGGCAGAGCCATGTTTATTCATGCCACCATCTTGGTCCTCCTCCTCTCCATGATTTTAATTTTAATTTTGAAAGTCTTCAGCATGAATATCCTGGAAGTTGTAAGGAAACAATGATGTCTCCTCATGAACGTCTTTCTTGCTTTTTGTTTTTCTTTCTTGCCATCTAATCAATTGTACATCAGCTTTTTATACCCACCTTTGACTCTTTCTCTTTTTTCTCTCCTCCCCTGTCCCTACGCTCTATCTTTGTTCTTTAGTTGAAAGTATTTCTTATTGTTATTGAACATAATTTTCTAACACTTGCTTTTATTTTTAAAAGTTGAAGGGTGAAGTAACTTAGATCCCTATTTTTTTTGAAGTCATACAACTAACACCATTAAAAAAAATCTATGTAGAAAAAAACTTCCTCCCCAATGCAAGCACATATACACGTATGCTATGAGTATTAACAAGGTAACATGGCCAATTGCATTATTCAAAATCGTGTCCATTGGACTCATTCATTCTTCATCATGGATGAACTGAAGTTAAGGAGCTAAGATCTTTAAGATATCAACAAGGTGAGCTCTTAGGGAATCACAATTTTTTTTTTTTGAAGAGTTACGTCAATGACCGCATTTTAACAGAATGTACAGGTGAGTACATGTAGAGAGATCTTGATCTACTTTCTCAAGTCAGATTCAGGTTGGGAGCCAACAGTAAACCTGAAGAATTCAAAGTTTGTGTGCCAGCAGCTGCATCACCAGGCAGAATCTTAATTCAGCAAAACAGAGCTCTAAATTCTTGAACTGTCTTGTGCAGAAAACTATTCTATTCTATTTTTGTTTTGTTGAGAACTAACCATGTTTATAGTTATCTGCAAGAGTGTTGGTAATTCCATTTTGGAAGAGAGGATGGATGCTATTAATTCTTCAGTAACAGCAAATAATTTATGTCTGGCTCTAAGCCCCTGTGCTAGGTGTTGGGAATGCAGACAGGACACAATTTCCTGCTCTTAGGGGGCTTATATTTCACTGGGCAATGAAAAGGTGGGAAATATATGAAATACTTATTTTTAAACAATATGTTAGTTACATTTTCAAATAATATGCTCAACATATTTTTTTCAACCTTCAAAAATGAATCCAGGAGTGGGAGCTGAGGGGGGGGGGGGTGAGATGCAGTAAGAAACAATATTTTGCCTGTATGTCCAGACATTTTGATATATTAACAATTTGGTAGTATATTAACAATTTATCTTTTATTCCTGATTTTTTGCTCCCCATTGATTGAGGAGATAGCATATATCTCTAAAATTATATATAACAATACAAGTGGCAACTACTGATAACAGGTGCAGCTACATCAAGAAGTTTGTAAATCACAGAACAGCGCTACAGCCAGTGGTGCCTGGGCCTCTACACCCTGCCAGGAATATGATCTTGTCATAGACACTTACACATGCCCCCTAATGAGCCACATCTGATAGGAGCCAATAAGAACACTAACATAGATCTCAGCACACACCCATGACCTTCTCAAAATAGTGCTGTGGTGGACTGTACTCATCCTAGCAGGACATGAGTAGAGGAGGTTCTGCAGAGTGAGGTGAGCAGGCTGCCTTAAGGAACGTGGGCAGAAAGTATGTACATGGTGAAAGCTAACTACAGAGGAAGTCTTGGCATTGCCTGGCTCTGCTACAGTCTGAGAACCCTCAGGATCCTGCCCATCCCCAGAGGAGAACCTGGGGGAGGAGCACAAAGAAGAGTGATGGGCCCTCATGGCCTCTTTGGAAAACACTCCATTTTCTAACAGATTATCGTCAAGGTTCAGGGAGAAGGTGTTGGGTCCATGGTCTCCCATCCTGGGTTTAGGACTCCAAGTGCAAAGGCTCCAACTTGAGGAAGGGCCTATTGCCACTCTCTGGACAACTCCCGGGCCATCTGGGTTTTTCATTCTCTCATTCTTCTTCATTGAACACTGGAAAGGAATAACCCATGGGTGAAAAGAAGGGTATTCCTCAAAGATATTACTGTGGACTTTACCCGAAGGAACGGGATATTCTGAACACTGCTCGGAGCATCCTGCATAGAGATTTGATGCTGAGGGGTCACAGGGACCCACTCCTTTGGGGCAGACTGCACTCCCCTATGAATGAGGGCCTAGCCTTTGAAATGACTCAACTAAGAACTATAAAATATGCACCTGAGCCAGGGGTGCACATTTGGTGGATTGTGTTTTTGCTCTTTATTTGCCAGGGAAAAGTTTTATTTTCAAATCACGTTTATTAAAATAGAATTTGCATATATAAATTGTACCCATTTAAAGTATACAGATTGATGAGCTTGGAAAGATGTGTGCATGTGTGTAACCATCACCACAATCAAGTTAGAACATTGCCATCACTCCCCAAAGTTCCTTGTGATTTTTTCCAGTCACACCGGTACCCACCACCTTGCCCTCAGGCAAGCACTGATTTACTTTCCATGATTATAGATTAGTTTTGCTTTGTCTAGAACATCATATAAACGGAACCATATGGTATTGCGAGGCCTGACCAGCAGCCCCTGAATGACGGATGAACAGATTTCTCCGACAGTTTCACTGTTGGGGAGAGGGCTAAGGGGCTTGCCTGGCTCAAGGGTCCTAGCAGCCTCGATTGCCTGCCTCGTTAGGCTTTTGTTGGAATTTTTATCTTTAGATGCAATCAGTAGGGTGAGCAATCTTGGGAGGACACGTGTTTACATTGTCCTCTAGGCAGGAGCATCCAGGGATTAAGCTTAAGAATTCCAGTAAACACCGAGGGGTCTGCATTTGCACAGACTTGTTTGTAAAGGTCAAGGAATAATTAGGGGCGCTGCCTTTGACACTCCCCTAAGTCTCCCCTAAGTCAGAATTCTGATAAAGAGGGCAGGCGACCTTCCACACACTTCTCTTTTCTCAGAATGTCTTCCTTACAAACTTTCCAACCAAGTCTCGTGTGCTCCCCAACACAGTATGCCATCTTTGAGTCTGGCTTCTTTTATTTAGTTTAATGCTTTTTATACTTATCCATGTCATTACATGTTTCAGAAGTTCCATTCTTTTTATTGCTGAGTAGTATTCTGTTGTATGGATGTACCATAATTTACCCATTTGATGGACATATACATTGTTTCCAGTTTCTACTCTTATGAAGTTACTGTGAACATTAATGTATAAAGAAAAAAATTCTGCAGTTCTAGCAACTCAATAGTTAGAACAGCTTGGCAGGTGATAAAGAGAGGAATCAAGTAGTTGATGAGCTGAATTCTGAAGAGCAACTGGTTTTATAAAAAGCAGCTATAACCAAAATTGTCGAGGGTGGAGGGGTGGGAATGGGGGTGAGGAAGAGCCTGTATGGAGCTGAGAGGACTGCTGATTAGGTGTCTTTCACTTGCATGGGAAAATGGATTGCAAAATCATTAGCAGGACAGAATAATACACACACAGGCGTTTTCTTTTGGCATGGGCTAGAATTAAGCCAATACTGGTAGACTCACATTTTTCCTTGCTACTTCTTCAGGATATGTTTGAAGCCTGTCAGGCAGCATGGGCAAAGAACTCCATCTCCAGAGTTAGAAAGACAACTGGTTGTGGGACCTTGAGTAAAGATAAGTAACCTTGGCAGTGAGCATAAAAAGACTGCCTACCTTAAGGGCTGTTAGGAGGATTAGATGAGAATCTATATAAATCACTTAGGAAGAGTTTAATGAATAAGGCAGGCTCAGTAGCCATAAATTACAGTACTTAAAAATCGTAATACCGTTGACTTACGTAGAATCCAAATATATCCTTTAGGAAGTTGAAATATGTTAATGTATTTTTAATTACATGGTGAATCCTTCTTGTATTATATATATAACAATTGAAGAACTGAATTATTAATCAAAATCTGGTTAGTTTTTTAAAATATATATTTTTATTGATTTCAGAGAGGAAGGGGGAGGGAGAAAGAGATAGAAACATCAATGATGAGGATCATTGACCGGCTGCCTCCTGCACGCCCCCTCCTAGGGATGGAGCCAGCAACACAAACATGTACTCTGACTTGGAATCCAGTGGTGGTCTCCTGGTTCATAGGTGGATGCTCAACCACCGAGCCACACCCGCCAGGCATGGTTAGGTTTTTAGAAACACCTTCTCAGTCTCAAAAAGTTCCAGTGGCTGCTACATTGGCCCATGCTGTCCTGTAGCAGTTGTCTAGTTCCAAAGCTCCCACCAGATGCTTCTGAAGCCTGAAGTATGGGGTTTGTCACTAAATCTGATTCACGAGCACTTCCTCAGGAGCCGATTCTGGGTGTCTGTGGCCTGCAAGCTACACCTGCAATAATCTTCCTCAGAGGTGCCCACTGTGCCTCCACATCCCCTGAAAGGGTCCCTGTGGTGGAGTGGAATGAGCAGGGGTGGATTTGAATACTGACTGTATTGCTTCCCGCTCCCACACCCTCAGCACACACTTTAAGTCTCTTCCCTGACCAAGCCTCACTTTCCTTAGTTCTGCTGTGGACTAACAGCATCTCACTAGGCTGTCGCCGAATTTCATGACTTTGCAGGGCCAAGACCGGTCAATGAATGCTTGTTGACTGTGTTAATTCCATGTTTTATCTTACAGTCCTTATTTCCCACCATTTCCAAAATCCCCTGGCTGCATGCTAAAGTCAAATGAAAAGGAGCTTGCTTGAAAGAGTGATTCTGGAATCCCCCTGTAAACAGTCAATATTCTCAAAACTGTCCCTGAATGTTCACCTTCCAGGAAAGGTGGGGCTCAAGTTAGCTCCTGGGTTTGAAGTAGAAGAGGTCATTCTTAAGTTATTGGAGCCACAGGTCTAGCCTTGGCTTCAGCGAGGTCGTTACTGAATACCGAGGGCTGGGCTCGCCGCTCTTGCTCCCATTCTCCCTCTCCTTCCTGCCCTCTCCCCAGGCCTTTCACCCACCCATTCCCAGAGCTGGGCAAACCCTGGCTCCCTGCAGCGCCCATGGGTTGGTTAGCTTTTATTGATCTGGTCTGAGCGCTCTCGTGGCTTCCAGCGCGGCACCAGTGCTGACCATTTTGCTCTAGACTGTGAGAGGGGCAGGTTTTCTTCTTCCCGGACCCGTGAGGATCGTCGCTGGTGGCGTGGGCCCCCTCCTATGGGTGGGTCGGGTTCTGGGGCTCACGCCTTTGCCCACCGGGTGCCCACTTGGGTGGTGAGGAACCAGCCCCGGCTGGGGTCTGCATGGGCAGAGCGGGGCCCCCGTTTCAGTCCACGCGCGCCTCCCAGGCCCGAGCCGAGGGGATGCGAAGGCGGTCGCCCCACCACCTTTGCTCTCCTTCCCCGGTGGACTCTCCGTATTGACACCGCTGGGAACTTCCCTCGGAGAACAGCATCTCGAGGTCTTTGGATCTGTGGCTTGGGGGTCAGTGGTGTTTGAATGCCGGCGTTACTCCCATTGGAAGAACGCAGGCCCGGCCCACCTTGAACTGCTGGTTTGGACTAGGGCGGGCTCAGGTGCTCCAATCGCCTTGTTTTGTGTGTGTGTGTGTGTGTGTGTTTGTGTGTGTGTGCGCGCGCGCGCGCGCGCGCGCGTGCATTGTGATTTTTTTTTTTTTACAATTATGTCGAACCCAGGTGGCTTCTTACCTGTTCTAAACTAGAAGATGGCACTACTGTTTTCTTCGTCTTCCTAACTTAATAATTTACAAAGGAGGTGTTTTTAAAATATCTGTCTTAAGATACCTTTTTGTCTTTAATACTGCCCTATAGTCAAGCCTGGCTGTTTTGAAATCGCATTTTATTGAGGAAGGAGGTAAAAGCAAACAAACTGGGAGTGTTTTATTTTGTGTATGCGATTGTTTGAACCTTCAGAATTTTCCCGTGAAACACAAGAATAGTTAAAGTAGATTCTAAGTAGCATCAAGCATAGATGGCATTCAAGAAAAATGTAAGCTTTAGCCCTGACCGGTTTGGATCAATGGATAAAGCGTCAGCCTGCGGACTCAAGAGTCCCGGGTTCGATTCCTGACGAGGGCATGTACCTTGATTGCAGGCACATCCCAGGTAGGGAGTGTGCAGGAGGCAGCTCTTCGATGTTTCTCTCTCAACGATGTTTCTAACTCTCTATCCCTCTCTCCCTCCCTTCCTCTCTGTAAAAAAAAATCAATAAAATATCTTTTAAAAAAAGAAAAGAAAAATGTAAGCTTTACTCTGTTTGGCTTAGTGGATAGAGCCTCGGGCTGAAGGGTCCCCAGTTGGACTCGGTCAAGGGCACATGCCTGGGTTGTGGGCTCCATCCCCAGTGGGGGGCGTGCAGGAGGCAGCCAACCAGTGATTCTCTCTCATCATTGATGTTTCTATCTCTCTCTCCCTTTCCCTTCCTCTCTGAAATCAATAAAAATATATTAAGAAAAGAAAATTTTGAAAAGTAAAATCAGTTTTGATTGGGATGAATGTAATAAAACTCATCTCTCATGTTCAGTTAGAAGATCTGGTCTATGATCATATTGGCTTGTAGTCCTATAATGTACTTAGTACTAAAAAAGGGAGAAAACACTTTTTCATATTTTCTCTCCCCCATTCTGTTTTATCTTTCAGTCCAGAGCACAACCACCAGAAGAGAACAAAAGGAAGCCAGTTTTGGGGAAACTTGGCAATCTGTTCGCAGCAGGAAGGAGAAGGAACACCAGAAACGGGTTAGAGAGCCCCACCAGCTCCCATGCCAAATCAGCGTCTCCCAAAGACGCAACCTCTCCCCAGCTCCCTGCGCGAGAGGAGGAGAAGAGGACGTCCCCCAGCAGCCCGCCCGAGCCAGCCGACAGGTGCGGGGAGGGCTTCCCCCAGGGGCAGCCCCAGGAGCCCTGTGTCCTGGTAGCGCCCCCGGATGCCCACCTGTCGCCTTGCCCGAGCAGCTGTGCAGCGGCGGCTGGGCCACCGTGCCCCGGGAATGAATCACCTCAATTAGAACCTGTGCACGCAGAGGGAGAGCCCTTCCCAGATGCCACGGGCGCTGCCAAGCACCTGCATTCCTCACCAGAGAATTCCCCCGGGCGAGGGAACGCAGAGACGCTGGCCCGCAGTCCGGGCGAGGACGCATCGCGCGGCGCTGCTGGCGCACAGGAGGCGGCCCAGGGTGCGGGGGGAGTTCCAGGGTCGCCCACCGCCGAGCGGGCGGCGAGGGGCCCCGGCGAGGCCGCCGACAGAGACTCCCGCGCGGGTGCCGAAGGAGGCTCCCCGGAGCGCCTAGACGCGCGCAGCCAGCCCCCGGGGGGCGCGTCTTCCCCACCAGGCGACCCTCCCGCCGAAGGCGCCGAGGACAGGGCCGGGCCGGGGGGACAAGTGTGCAGGCCGGGCGAGCGCGCCCACCCCACTAAGGTGCTAACTTTGGACATCTACTTGAGCAAGACCGAGGGCGCGCAGGTGGACGAGCCGGTGGTCATCGCTCCGGGGACAGAAGACTGGGACGATCCGGACGACATGGACAAGAGGGCGAGTGGCCGCAGACCGGGACGGCGGAGGAAGTCTCAGAAATCCACCGACTCTCCGAGCCCAGACACGCCGCTGCCGGACGGCGCGGCCAGGGACGACGCGGTGTTCGACTACGAGGTGGCGCCAAACGCGGCCGCCGACATCGTCTCGGCGGAAAAGAAAGTGAAATCTCCCCGCGCGGCCCCGGACGGGGGCGTCGCCTCCGCGGCTGGTTCGGAGTCCAGGTCCAGCCCCGGGTCCAGAGGGCAGCCCCGCGGGGAGCCGGAGCGCAGCAAGCAGCCTCCGCCGGCCACGTCCCCCACCAAGAGGAGAGGAAAGAGCCGCGTCGCCGACGCTGCGCCCAGCCCGGCCGCCGGCGGCCCGCGGGCTCCCGCCAAGGAGTCCCCGCCCAGGCGGGCGCCCGCGCCCGACGCCAGCCCCGCTGCCAAGGCTGCCGCGGGGGAGAACGGGGAGGAGGCGCCCCGAGTCATCCCCCGCGAGCTCACCGTCCGGAGCAGCTCGCTGCTGCCCGAGATCAAGCCGGAGCACAAGAGGGGGCCGCTCCCCAACCACTGGGACGGCGGCCGGGGAGAAGGAAGTCGGAGCAAAGAGCTGGGCAGATCGTCTGGAGGCGCGGACGCTGAGGGCTTGAAGCCCAGGAACCACTTCGGGGCGGGCAGGTCCACGGTGACCACTAAAGTGACCCTGTAAGTAACCGCGGGACTGGCTGGGGAGTTGGACCGCGCCGAGAGGCACGTGCTGGCGGCCGATCGGTGCTTGTGCGCTGAATTTTCTAGTGTGTTGAAATTAAGGTAGTGAAGGGCTACTTCACATAGTTAAGGTTGAAGATGACTTTCGGGAGTAGGGTCGGCTGTTAATTCCAGCTTTAATTAAATGAGTGTAAAAATGAGGTAGCTCTTGAGGCTCGTAAGTGATAGAAGACTGTATGGCTTGACAGAAGCGAATTTTATTCTTTATTCAAAATGTGCACTGGTATTCTTGGGCAGAACGTTCTTAAAACACATATGCAGTGATTTTCAAAACATGCGCAGACACTAATGTGTTCAGTATGTCCCAGGAGCTTTGACATGAGTGAGTTTAAGAGTAGTCATAGAAACTTTTTAAAAAATATATTTTATTGATTTTTTTACAGAGAGGAAGGGAGAGGGATAGAGAGGTAGAAGCATCAATGAGAGAGAAACATCGATCAGCTGCCTTCTGCACACCTCCCACTGGGGATGTGCCCGCAACCAAGGTACATGCCCTTGACAGGAATCAAACTCGGAACCGGAACCTTTCAGTCCGCAGGCCGACGCTCTATCCACTGAGCCAAACCGGTTAGGGCCATAGAAACTTTTCAGAAAGGTCAGTGGTCTGACTGAGAGACTGTTTGCTAAATGAAAAGACACATTAGAAGAATCAGGCTCAACAACCGACTATTTGCTGTTAAGTTGATTGATTTTTCTAATATTTATTGAGTACCTTCTGTGCATGGCATTGTGCTCTGAGCTATGGGGGGGGGGGTGAGGACCCACAACTATGAGTCAGTATTTTCCCCTTGAAAAATGCATGGCCCAGTCTGGAACACAAGATGCTGACAAATCAAATAACAATATGAAGTGATTTCTGATTAGTCTGCCAATGGGGGATGTTCAAAAGAAAGAAGAAAATCACTGTTGGTGTTGAGTGTGTGTGTGTGTGTTTTGGGAGGACTTGTGCCTTGATGATAATGTAAGTGGTATGAGTGGACAAGATAGGGAGGGTAATATAAAACTCTTAAGATCCTCCCCCTTCCCATAACTCTCCTCTATCTCCCAGTCAGCACATGTGAATAATGCATGTTTATCTAAACTGCTCACATTTTTCCTGCATTCACACATGTTTTAAAAGAGGTATTTTCACAACATTGTCATTCTTAAACTAAACAGACCATTCTATTTGACTTCTTGGATAAGTAAGCTTTAGGGTAGGAGATCTGTTTGGTAAACACTTGAGAGGAAAGTCTGCTTATTGAATAAGTTGAGCCACCTCACCAGCTTCGAACCTGGAGACCTTTGATAGAGTCAGCGATTTATTCTGTAACAGCAGAGGTGGAGAAATAGCCTGAGTGAATGATGCCCATTATTTGTAGAAGGCCAGTGTGCCAACATTCAGACCTCCTAGTGTGAGCCTCAGAGAAAAGTGGTAGTGTACTTGGTGAGGACTTCAGCTTCCCCTGACTGCCAATAGGAACACACCAGTGGAAGAACCAGAAATGTTACACTGTTCAGAAGCAGGGTAAACAAACCCTGGAAGCAATCTTACAATGAAACTCTTCATGTGCTGGTGTCTGAAATAGAACTAAACCAAGTGTCTTTTTCTCAATACTAATTACTTTCTACCTAAAATTGTCCCTATTCCAGACACTGTTTATTTAATTTTGTTTTCCACAAGACCTCAACTTGGTGAATTGGCAAACTATTGAAATGAAAAAGTAATGATTTCTAGTTTTTTCTCTGTGACTAATGGGGTGTTTCAAACCCTTTAACTTCCCCCTGATTGCCTTTCAAGAAAATACATTAACTCAGATTATTTTATTTTATATATACATTAGAGGCCCAATGCACAAAATTCATGCAAGAGATTTGGCCCTCAAAGCCCCGGCTGCCTCAACTGGCCTTTGTAGACCCTCAAAGCCTCAGCCAGGCCTCACAGCCCAGGCTTCCTCTGGAAGGTCATTCTGCTGTTTGGTCTAATTAGCACATTAGCTCTTTATTATATAGGATTTATATGTATATTTACACACACACATATACATACTAGGGGCCCGGTGCATGAAATTCATGCACTGGGGGAGGGGGGCTTCCTCAGCCCAGCCTGCCCCCTCTCACATATTGGGAGCCCTCAGGCAGTGTCCTACTGACAGAGTAGGCCCGCTCCCTGCTCCTTTTGGGGAGCGGGTCTAAGCTGCAGTTTGGCCTCCCTTTGTGGGAGGCAACCAGGCTAATCAGGGGAAGCCCCCAGCCCCATCACCCCGCTGCTGCAGCCACTGCCTGTCACCACAGCCACCAAGGTATTTTCATCAACACGGACTCCAGTCCCTTAACCATGAAAAAATGACAACTTTCTTTAGACATTTTCAAGATGTGTCTTTCATAGGATTTGACATTTCTTCTTTTTTTTTTTAATCCTCACCTGAGGATATGTTTCCATTGATTTTTAGAGAATGTGGAAGAGAAGGGAAAAACAGAGAGAAACATCAAAGTGAGAGGAACATTTTGATTGGTTGCCTCCTGCATGAGTCCTGACCTGGGCCCCAGCCAAGGAGGAGCCTGCAACCTAGGTACATGCCCTTGGTCAGAATTGAACCTAGACCCTGCATCAGCAAGCTGAGGCATTATTCACTGAGCCAATCCAGCCAGGGCAGGATATGACATTTCTTAGCCCTCCAGCAGTGGACCTTCATTTTTTTCCTCCGGGAGTATGGTGGAAAAACCCTAGATCATCTTTTTGGATTCTTATTACCCAAGTTACTAAGAATGTTACCAGTGGCATTCAAGGAGCTTAGCCAATGAGCGGTAAGAAAAGGTGTTTCCTCTGTAGTTCACTATAATCACCAGCTCCACCCTTGCCCCTCCAATCCCAGCTCCATGCCTGCCCAGGCCTGTAACCTCTAGCCGAGGCTGCAAGCCTGGGCAGAAGACCCCCAAGCCCCTCCGATTGCTGGCTTCACAGAGCCCAGGTCTCTGAGATCACCGGCTCTGATCCTGCTCCCTGCCATCACCGACTCTGCCCTTGCCCCACTGGCAGCCTCTGGCCAAGGCTACAGGCCTGGGCAGAGGACCCCCAGACCCCTGCATCGCCGGCTCCACCCATGCCCAGACCCCTGCAATAGCAGACTTTGCCCCTGCCCCTCTGATCATCGGCTCTGCCCCTGCCCAGGCCATGAGATCGCTGGCTCCGCTCCTGCCCCACTGGCAGCCTCTGGCCAAGGCTACAGGCCTGGGCAGGGAATCCCTAGACCCCTGCTTTGCCGGCTCCACTGGTGCCCAGACCCCTGCGATTGCAGGCTCCGCCCCTTCCCCTCTGTTCACTGGCTCTGTGGAGCCCAGGCCTCTGTAATCTCTGGCCTTGCCCCTGCCCAGGCTTGAAGCCTCTGGCCCAGACCTTATGCCTGGGTAGGGCACCCTCATACCCCTCCGATCACTGGCTCTGCCCCTGTCCCCTCCAATCACCAGCTCCACCCTTACCCATGCCTGAGACCTCTGGCGAATGCCTCTGGCCTGGGCAGGGGACCCCCAGCCCCCTTTGATCACCTGTTCTGCCCCTCAGGCTCCCCGCCTCCCCCACCACCTGCCTGGCTAACAGGCCTGACCACTTCAGTGGTGGGGTTGAGCCAGACTGGGTGCCGCCATCTTGTGGCTATGGGGATGGCCATCTTCGTGACACAGTGATGCCTAATTTGCATATTACTCTTTTATTAGATAGGATATATTATGTCAGAGAAGAAGGGAGAGGGAGAGATAGAAACATAAAAGAGAGAAACATAAAAGAGAGAGAATCATTGATCAGATGCCTCCTGCATGCCCCCTACTGGGGACTGAGTTGGCAACCTGGGCATGTGCCCTGAGCAGAATCAAACGGTGACCTCCTGGTTCATCGGTTTACATTCAACCACTGAGCAGCCCTGGCCAAGCAACTCAGATTATTTAAAAAACAATAACAATTTGAATCTGAAGTTTTAGAGTTAAAACTATATTCCCTCCAAAATAATGACTATGGCTCTAGTTGGTTTTGCTCAGTGGATAGAGCATTGGCCAGTGGATTGAAAGGTCCTTGGTTCAATTCCAGTTAAGGGCATGTACCTCAGTTGCAGGCTCAATACCCTGCCCTAGTTGAGGCTCATGTGGGAGGCATCTAGTTAATGTGTCTCTCTCACATCAGTGTTCTCTCTCTGTGTCTCTCCCCCTTCCCTCTACTCTCTAAAAATCAGTGGGAAAATATCTTCAGGTGAGCATTATAAATAAGTAACTATGAAGCAGTATGTTTCTTGAAGTTGTGAGAAAAATTGTCTTCCATTCTCTACCAAATATTGAATGTTGAGATTCTTAAAATGGTGTAGTTAAAATAAGGAGAATTTTCCTCTTGTATTATAGCCATAGCTTTTTAGACTCCATTATTTTCTCCTCTCACATTGTAATGAAGGCATTACGACATGAATTATAGGAGTCTTTTAATCACTTTGAGCTAGGTTAATTGTAGCGACTCTTGGTAGCAGAAGTTAATAACACAGAAAGTTTGGTTGTAAAAATGCATTTTGATCTTAGTGTAAATCTTTAATGTGCAGATGTTTCCTGTCCTTACGTAGCTTGTTGGCCAACTTGTAGCATTTTCCATTTACATTCGTAAGATACACTTTGATGTTTGACTGTTCTTAGAGATGATTAGTGAGAATTTTTAATGTATTTTCCTTGGTATGTGAACATCCCTCATGATAGCTTTTCTATTGGAAACTTTCTATTTCTGATCATCTTAACTGGTTTTAGAATTTTATCTTTAAGGATGGGCTGATAAGTTAATTTGCTTTTAAATTTAAGATACGGGCCCACAGAGTGGAAGCCTAAATATCTAATGGAGATTTGGGGGAAAGCAGCCTGGGAGAAATTAATGAGAATATATCAAATTTAGTATTTAAATAACATTTAAAAAAAACGAAAACAAATTCTTAATGCTGCATTTAGGAAAGACTTCTCAAGTCTTCTCATCTTATCCACAAGGATAAGATGTCTCACCTAAAGTCATATTTTCCGTTCCTTCAGAAGGCTCCTCAGGCCTAAGCTTCTCGAAGAGCAATGAGTCCATGTGGGAGACAGTGGGAGATTTCAGTGCTTCTCCACTTTGTGTTCTCTTCGTGGTGGCCTCATAAAGTGTGATTACTTTATCTTACAGATATAAGTCACTGACTCCTTGAATCCTAAGGAGGTCATTGAGGCGAGTCTTGTGTGACCCTTTCTGGGGAAGCAGAGCAGTAGAGTGGTTGAGAGCATGGCAGCTGAAACCAGAACAACAGGCTTCAAATCATGGCACTGCCACTTACTAGCTGTGTGACCTCAGGCAAATTACTTGCCTTCTCTAAGCTTCAACTTCCTCATCTTAAAAGAGAATGGGTAACATTGTCCATTAGACAAGCCATAGAATGTGTTTCTCCAGGGATCAGTGAATGTTGGTGGTTATATCTTTTCCATTTTATAAACCACTAGATCACTAGTTTAGACATTTTTTGTTTTGTTTGTTTTTTAGCTTTGGAGTCCATTCTTCTAGGAAAGTTTATATAAAAGTGACATATAAAACAGATCAGTAGAGTGATTTTGATTGAAGGGACAGTGTCTGGTCAACAGCCCCATCCCTCAGTCTCTACTGTTCCCAGCTGCAGCCCTTGAAGAGAACTCCTTGAAGGGGTGGGGAGGGGGGGAAGCCAACTCTGTTCTAAACTATGTAGTTTTTGTTTACAGATAGAGAAGGTAGAGGTCAGAGAGTAAAAGTAACTTGACTAAGTACACATAGATAGTTATGTAAGAGCCAGGACCAGAACCAGCTAAGGACAAAAAGAAAAAAGTGTGCACATTCAAAGATTTATGATTTCCATTAGGGGGGTAATTACACCCAAGAGAGGAGACTGAGGGGGGACCTACTTTGCTCAAGAAATGGTGACAAAACCAACAATTGTCTAATTGATAGGTACTTATGGTATATCCATATGATGGGCTCTTAAGCAAACGCTCATAAAACTTTTCAAACAAAAATTTTGGTAACTTGAAATGCTAAAAATATTAAATATAAAGTTAAATAATCTTATTTTTAAAAACAAGATACCAAACTCTATGAACAGAATAATCTTAATTCTATTAAGACTATTTAATTACATATAAAAAGACTGAACATGTTCTAAAATATTAACAGAGATATCTGAATGGTAGGATTATGAGTGACATTTTATATTTTCTGTGGTGTGCATACTTATATAATCAGATAAAAATTGTATGGAGGAAGGATAGTGGAAATAAAATATCCAAAGAGGTAAATAATAGATAAATATTTTTTTATAACTTTGTTTTTTAGGATAATATAAAAAATTATGATGAAATAAAAATTACACAGTTGATGGTTAGAGAAGTCATTTACGTATTTAAAATATGGGAGTGCATTAAATATTTAAATTTGTTCTAATGTTCTTCAGGCCCTAAGATGTCATAACTCTAGTGTCAAGCACTGTATGTACATACCAGGTACTCAGTAAACTTGCTGACCTCCCACCTCTAGACTTTCTTACTTATATAATTTTCTTGCCCCTCACACTGATGCAAAACGTTGATTAAAAAAAAGTGATAGCATATTTAGGATTATTTAAAAACTGTTTCATTTAAAAAATGTTACATACCAGAAAAATGTTGGCTTTTTATAGTTTTGCTAAAGGCCCAGTGCATGAATTCATGCATGGGTGTGGTCTGGCCCACCCCATCAGCCTGATTGGGGTGGGGGCAGGGAGAGGGGCTGTGGGCAGTTGGCCAGCCGACCCTGCCCTCTGGTCGAACTCCTGGTAGAACTCCTGGTTGAAGGGACAATTTGCATTTTAGCCTTTTATTATATAGGATAATAAATTGATATGTTCACTTCTTAAAACTAGGTCAGTAACTGTATCATATTGCTTTTTTCTTGCAGCCCTGCCAAGCCTAAAAATGTGGAACTAAATCTTAAATCTCCTAAGAATCTTGACAGTTTGGGAAATGAGCATAGTCCATTTAGCCAGCCAGTTCATAAAGGAAACACTGCCACCAAAATCTCCTTATTTGAAAACAAACGGGCAAACAGTAGCCCAAGACACACTGACATTCGAGGCACAAGGAACGCCCTTGCCTTTAATAAAACATTTGTTGGGCGGGCGAAGCTGAATTTAGCCAAAAAACCCAAAGAAATGGAGCAACCTGAAAAGAAACACCACAATGGTGTTCTGGTGAAGGAAACCTCTGCAGAAACCAAAGTTATTCTCTCTGAAGAGGAGATTCTCCCAGCGACCGGGGGTCCTGGAGGAAGAGGAATGGAAGGGGAGCCCACCGAGGATCAAGCTCTTGATCCTCAGCTTCAGCATGGTGACCAAGTAGATGATGGCTGCCCTTCTGAACCAGCGGCTGCTGCTCTGATTCCTGTCAAGGACTACAAGCTCTTAGGAGAGGATGACTCAGGGGCTGCTGAAAGCAAGAGCCTTGTACTTGAAAACAGGACCGAGGCTGCACAAAACATTCCCTCCTTTCTTGATACCAGAGACTCGCCAACAGCCACACCAAAACCACAGGATACATTTTCTGACTCACAGCCCCCAACTGAGTCATCTAATCGGCCTCATTCACTGCCTGCACCCATTCCTGTGGATGTGCCCAAAGACACATGTGCTGAAGCTCCTAAGAGCAGTTTGCCCTGCACTGATCTAAAAGTATCAGAAAACCACAGTGGATGTATCTTGCCTGTGTCTCAGCTGGATCATGAGAAAACACCCCACTCCGCACTTGGAGGAAGAAGGGAAGGAGGAGAAGTAAGCCTTCCCTTGTCTACAGAGCACAGTCCAGAAGTTGTGGGAACTGAGAGTCCATCCAAGGTCCTGGTCCAGGTGAGGTCCTTCGTCCTTCCTGTGGAGAGCACCCAGGATGTAAGCTCCCAGATCATCTCAGAAAGCTCCGAAGTGAGAGAAGTGCAGTTGCCAAGTTGTCACAATAATGAACTTGAAGTGGTTTCCGTTGCAAGTTGTGCTCCCCAGAAAGAGGAAATACTGGGCAATAAGAGCACATCACCCAAACACATTCAATGTGAAGAGGAACACGCAGCAAAATCTGCTCCACAAGTCATGCCGCTAGAATCAGAGAAAACTCTGCCTGTCCAGGCTCATAGCCAGGGTGACAGAGCGCCCCTGGTGGCTGAATCCAGCCCCACGCACTCCCCTGGTGGCAGAAATCATTTAGAAACTCCTCAGAGGCCAGATCAAAGCGTTGTGAATGGCCAGGACAGCCCTGCCAGTCGTTTGAATGTCTCTGGTAGTAGTGATGATAGTGTACTTGATTCTTCTGCTGATATGGAAAAGTTCACTGAAATCATCAAAAAGATGGACAGCACTGTTTGTGTGCCTCAGAAGAAGAAGAAAGCCAGGGTGCCAAACTCTCCTACCCCTCACTTTGTCATGCCTCCAATTCATGAGGACCATTTGGAAAAGGTGCTTGATCCCAATGTGTTTACCTTTGGCTTGGGAAAGAAAAAGGCAAGCCAGCCAGAAATGTCACCGGCTTTACAGCTGATGCAGAATGTAGACCCAAAGTCCACACCGAGGTCCAAACGTATGTCCACCGAACAGAGTATCCTCTTCAAGTCCTTGCACGCTCACACTAACGGGAAGGATGGACCTGTGGCAAACGCAGAAGTGAGCGACAAGGAGAACAGGGAGGTCACGAATGGTGGCGTTAAGAGATCTAGGCTAGAAAAAAGTGCACTTTTCTCAAGCCTGTTGTCGTCGTTACCACAAGACAAAATCTTTTCTCCCTCTGTAACGTCAGTCAATGCTATGACCACAACTTTCAGCTCTTCTCAGAACACTTCTCTTTCTCGGTCTCCTGTGTTACAGCCTGTGGCTGAGGGTGCCCCACCCTGCTCTTCAGAAAAAGATCAGCCAAATCTTCCGCCCAACAACTTCTTAAAGGTCTTCAATTTCGACTCGTCACATGCATCTCATTCGGGCTTGAAAAGTCCAAGCTACATGGAAAAATACCTGCAAAAAGAGGAAAGCAAAAAAGATCTGGATTCACGAAGCAACCTACACCTGCCAGAAATGACATTTTCTGAATTTTCAAAACCGAAGAACAGCGATGATGTGGAAAAGGTTAATCACACTGAAGGTGCTCTTAAGTCGAACCTGCCGAGCTACGGGACCAGTGACACAGACTTCGTGGGTCTTTTCAAATCCAGACGGTTTGACCCGAACCTTCCTTTTTCTGGGATGCCGTTATCAGATCCAACAGTAAGTAGCAACATATGATCACTTAGTTGGGGGTACTTACAAAGTGAGAGGAGAGAGGGACAATGAGCAATTCATGTTATTCTTTTAGAAATGGTTATGCTGTACACGGTCATTTTTTAATTTCTTGAGCGCGTAGCTGGAAACCTATGTACACGGCACTGCTAGGGTCCAAGAAAAAGATATTAAGATTCTGTTCTCAAGGTATTCGTAGTCTAGCAGCAAAAACAAGTTACTGACATTTTAAGCTCCTTGTGAATGTACACGCTGTATGAGGAAAGGTATTGAAAAAAATACATTGAGAGTTCAGAGAGAGATAAGATGGTTTTTTTTTTCTTACCTAGTTTTGCCTAAAAATGCTCAGTACTATAGTTAGAATTTTGAAGACTTGTGAAGCAGCTACCCTTATTCCTAATCCCTTCTCTTGTGCTGTGAGGTTCACTCTTTCTTCCGATAAGTAGCAATAAAGATGTCTGCTATGCATTTGAGAAAGTATTTTCTCTTTATTTGGAATTACTTTTCATCAGAGGAGTGTTTTTTTTCCCCGCAAAGGCTTTGAGGAGTAAAAACTATGGGGCTACATTGGTTCTTTCCTTGAATATTGTAGAGAGGGCAGCAAAATATGATTTTGAGCAACTATTATGATTTCTCCATTTTCTTCTGTCTGACTGCTGATGTTTTCTTAATCCAATTTTTGATGTGAATTTGTACCTTTCTGTTACTAAGATTGATACTCAAGTTGAGGGAAGACAATGAAAGAGGAAAACAGAATATAAGGTTTGGAGGTCAGCTCTGTTAGCCGAGAAACATGAATGCACCTCTATATTCCTGTTGCCCACCCTATGAGCCAGGCCATCTGTCAAGTGTAGACCATCATCTGAAACAGTTTATCCAAGCAGAAAATACCTGGCACCCTCCTTCATGTGTCTGAGGCACTGCCACATGTTTCAGAATGTTGTATTGGCTTTTACTGCAAGCCTATCTTAGAATGTAATTCTGGAAGCTCTTTAAAAAAATATAGTTGGGCCTTGCCAGTGTGGCTCAGTGGTTGAGCCTGGACCTATGAACCAGGAGGTCACGGTTCGATTCCTGGTCAGGTCACATGCCCAGGTTGTGGGCTCGATCCCCTGTGTGGGGGGCAGGAGGCAGCCAATCAATGATTCTCTCTCATCATTGATGTTTCTATCTCTCTCCCTCTCCCTTCTTCTTCAAAATCTATAAAAAGATATTTAAAAATATTTTTAAAAATATATATATATATTTGGGTTTCCAGCAAGGTACAGATCCCTCTTTTCAAAAGTTTTCAAACTTTGGGTCTTAGGATGCTTTTATATTTAAAAATTATTGAGGACTCCAAAGAGCATTTGTTCACATAGGTTTTACTTCTCAGAATTTATGAAAGACATTAACACTAACAAAAGTAAAAAAGTACAAGAACACACAGGTGTACATTTCATTAGCCCCCATGGCAATGATGTCATGGACGCTCAGGGAAATGCCATTGTAACCTATGAGGTGAAGAAAGTGAAAAAAGTAAATAGCCTCTTCTTCCTATGAAAATAGTTTGATCTTATGGACCCCCTGAAAGTACCTTGGGAGCCCTCCAGGAATCCCTGGACCACTCTTTGGGAACCACTACTGTATAAGAACACTTAATTTATAACTCAGAGAAATTATAAGATGTTTAAGTATTTCTCTGAATCACAAAATTTCCACTGGTCTACTTCCTGTTCATGACAGCCCTATTCTCTCCTTTTCATCATTCTTGGATCACTTCTCTTATTTGACAACAGTCTGGTGAGTCTGACAACAGAATATAGTTTCCTTGTGGATCTCTTGAAAAACAGTCAAATGGGGTAAAAAGGAGAAACAAAGTGCTGTATACCCCCTTTGTTTTTCTTTAGTTTTGGGGCTTTATTGATTATACTAGTGGCCTGGTGCACGAATTTGTGCATATTGAAAGGGAATTAATTAGAAGAAATATTTTAATATCACTATTTGCCAAGTACTGGGTGCCAGTATCCAGCTCCCTCCTCCCTCCTGTCAGAGTCTGGGCTGGCACCTGTGGGGACACAGCATCAAGTCCTGCTGCCATGCATGCAGCCTCCTGGTGATTGGTCATTATGGTGTGAGGGTGTCACGACCACAGGTGTTTGATAATATAGGATATAACTATTCTATCTTCTATGTGTTTTAATTTTTAGGCTTGTTCTTCAGCTTATCTATTTCTAATGTGCTTTATAAATAAGTAAATGCCATTTTGACTTCTAACAATGCTTTACTGAGACCTTCCTCTCTGATCTCTTGGGCATATTCTACTCTGGCATGATGCAAGAGTGATCAGATCAAAGGCAGTCCTTAGAGTAGGCATCCTGGTCAGCACTGAAAGCAGTGCATGTTTTATCTTTTTTTTTTTTACATGTATAATTATTATTTTTATTGTGTTATGCATTTCTGGTTTTACTGGTCTTTGTATTTTATTTATCAAAAAGGGAGTAAATACTATGTACAAGGTACATTGTGAAATAATCCATAAGCATGTTGTTTTTTATTGATTTCAGAGAGAGAAGGGAGGGAGAGAGGAAGAGAGGGAGAGAGGGAGAGAGGGAGAGAGGGAGAGAGGGAGAGAGAGAGAGAGAGAGAGAGAAACATCAATTGAGAAATATTGATTAGTTGCCTTCCATATATGCCCCTACCTGGGATCAAACCCACAACCTGGGTATGTCCCCTGACCGGGAATGGCACTTGCCACCTTTTGGTGTACAGGACAACACTCCAATCGACTGTACCACACCAGACAGGGCTTCATCAGCATGTTTTTATTTAGACTAGTAGTTATATGATGGTAGATATTCCTATAAAAAACTGTATAGATTCAGATAAGGTGTATATGAACACATAAAATTGATTCAGCTCATTCTGGATAAGTGATTAATACATTATACTTTCTCTTTCTTTATCTGAGATTATACCAAGATATTTTGAATTGTAAACTGAGTTCTTATTCTGTAAATTCATGTAAAACATAGGTCTGACTCTTGAGGCCTAAATTTTCTAAATTGGTGAAAAGAGCCTAAGCATTTACTAGTAAGTGAAGAGAAATCAAAACGGCAACTTCACTTGGGCATGGGAAGCTCTTAATAGTATAGACTCAGAGACTTTTAATATAACTTAGATCAAGGGAGACTTGTTTCAAAATTGGCAGATTATAAGGTGAATATGATCATACTCAAAAGATCATGGGAGAAGAAATGAGGACTGGTACGCAAAGTTTAATTAGTCGTGTTTTTGTTCTTCTGATTACAGACGCTCAGAGGAAGTGTCCAAAATAAAATCAATCCCCGACCTGGAAAGGTAAGATTATTTCCTGTTTCTAGTCTAGCTTTTATTTTTGTCTGATAAAGTACAGCAAGAAGTGTGATTACTCCTGCTCTCTCGTAGGTGGTGATCTACAGTGAGCCAGAGGTCTCTGAGGAGTGCATTGAAGTCTTCAGTGACACTGAGGACTGCAGTTCCTGGAGCCTCTCACCTGTGGTGCTTGTGAAAGTTGTTAGAGGCTGGTAAGATGGGCTCTTTGACTTCCTGGCTATAGGACTTACATTTTACATTTTTCATTACCTTTTCAGCCCTCAGTCCTTACTTAAAATTATGCCTTTAGCAATGTAAAGGGCAGACAGTACTAGTCCCGGTGAATATTAAACAGAATTCATAAGAAAGAAATATGGTTTTTAATCATATTTCTGGTTACAAGAATGAAACATATTTTTGCTAGAAAAATCAGAAAAGTGTAGTAGCACTTAAGTTTCTTTCCCATGTACTCCCATGTACATAACATTGGTTTGGACTAATGAACATCAGAATCCGTGATATACATTTGGCTTATGAACTTTCAGTAAGGTTGGTAAGAATTATACTAGTTATGTTGGTAGAATTTTTAAAATTCTACAAGGAAAGACATTTTGCTAAAATTTTATATAATAGTTCAGTGGAAGACTAAGTTAAAAATTATTTTCCAACTTTTTGATAACAGGTAGTAAAGAAGCTGGTGAAAAAATTCCTTTACCAGTTTAATTGGTTCCAGAACATACAAAGGAAGTTGAATTAAGAAATACATTAAAAAAATGACTTATGAGGCATGAATACTTATCTTTGGTACCTATCTGTAAACTCATTTGAAATAAAGAGATAGGGCTCTCAACATTTGTGGCTTAAAAAAATTAGTAAGCTTTACTTTTGGTCTCCATTTGATTAAATAGGCAGCATCTCTCCTATAAAGTTTTAGATATTTTACTATATTTTTCTATATACTCAACATATTCATTAGAAAAATATACTGGTGGGAATGCAGACTGGTGCAGCCACTGTGGAGAACAGTATGGAGTTTCCTCAAAAAATTAAACATGGATCTCCCTTTTGACCCTGTGATCCCACTTCTGGGAATATATCCTAAGAAACCAGAAACGCCAATCAGAAAGGACATATGCATCCCTATGTTCATAGCAGCACAATTTACCATAGCAAAAATTTGGAAA